>APFE031573548.1:30800-59318 GCA_000404065.3 Pinus taeda
TATATAGATATAAGTTTTAGTTTTATAAAATTTGTGCTTGAGACACATGTGGCCACATGGCCTAGAATATACATGTAGTCAAAATATGGCTATAAGCCTCCTAGTAGACTAATTATAGTGCTCATGGTATTACGCCATTGTCTAAGCCATCTTGCACAGTGGCTGACTGATATGGCTAGGCACGCCAATAGTGTGTCATTGTAGTGTCATAAGGAGTTCGTCGACCCTAATCTCAACTATACCATGGGTCAACCCCTCTATCCTGTAGTACCTCTGATCCTACTACAACAACCTATACTACTGTTGGTGCCTATTGTGGGTCTCCTGCATGATGAAGATAAGAAGATCTTATTGGTCTAATGGGTTCAATATCTGCATGTGTATAAACCAGTGTTTTCGTCTTTAATACATCAAAAATCACAATTTTTTTTGTAAAACTTAAAAATACAAAAAAATGGTCAAATGCTTTTACATATGGCACCCCATTGCTCACCATCAGGAAGCATGAACTTCAAGTCTATGAAAATCCATTCCTGCATATGGAAAGTCTTCTATCATAATGAGCTACATGTGCAGCCAGCTGAAGAAAATAGGTGTGAAGCTCATCAATGAAGGACCTACATGCATAGACATGAGATTCACCCATCTCCTCATTCGTGGGACTCTCAGATCTGCAAGCTTGAGCGCGATATGCTTTGACCTGTAAAGAAAAAGAAATCAGAATTGAACCATAGCCAAAATTATTGAACTATCCATCTTTTTCTTTAGTCATCTTCTCTTTCATGTTTACTAGTACCCCTTTACTCCAGTTGAATATTTGTCAGCTCCATACATTCTAGAGCATATTGCATATGTGACTTATTCGCCACATGAAGAGATGCACTTCCGACCAATCTAACAATAATGAACAGAATCGTTCTTAAAGGAAAATAGACTACATCCTTTATGTTGATTTTTCCATCCTTAGTTGGTTGGATCTCGGTCGACATTGTGAATTTACATAACCTTTGACTACTTCTCCACCACTCCTTGAACCAAACATTGAGATGGGGGCACCTCACCTTGATATACTAGTGAAGAAATATATATCCTCCACCTGTATTTCTAGTGTATGTGCACCAAGTCTAAATTCTTGCACTTGAATATCCGATGCATGGAGAAGATAGCTCAATAACTCTATTTTTTGCCTCATACTAGAAAGCCAGAATAATTTTAAGAGTCCAAAATCTCTTAAAGCAGGGATTATCGGGGGATCATTAGCTAGAGTGAAATATTTTTCTTCATGTTCTCTTTCCCTCCATGTAAAGGCCATTTTGTTCCAATAAACACCTAAAATATCATAAGGAGGATCATTAGGATGAATTTCATGCAAAAAACAGTGAAATTTTGTGGCAAACAAGCAAAACCAAGTTGGGGATTGCACCCAATGCACCCGCCTAAGGGAAGAAAATGCATTGCAATGTTGCCCCTAGTTTATTTCCCTCCTAACCAATGCACGTTTCAATGTTATAGGGGTGTGTTGGTCCTAGGGAAATGAATTAGAGACCTAGGGCCCTCAAAACCTTAGAAAATGTGCATGAAATCACAAAATGGAACCATGAAAGGAAAGAGAAAGGTTCCATGTCCTACTTGGAAGTGACGACACTTGAAATGATCCAATGGATTGGTCGCAAAGTTGCAGAAAATTGGGGGAAAAACATTCAAAAGTCACTCTCCAAGAGGTAAATGGGAAATGGTAAAAATGAGTTATATTTTGCCTATTTTATGGTCATTTCCATCACTAATTTATTAATTTATTAGTGTTTTGACCTAAATATGACTTAGCTTTTGTCATGAAATGAGTTTTTTTAATCTTGTGTGGTGTTTTGAGTAGGATGACAACTATTTTAATGGATTTAATGATATCTAGATTGAAATAGATCGTTTTCACCAAGGAGAATATTTTTATCTTTTTTTTGGGATTTGTAAACCTACAAAAAAGGAACACCTTGGAGTCCTCTTTCAGCTCTTTTCAGACTCCATAAACATGAAAATATTGTTGAGAACTTTTCCTTTAAAATTTGTTAAATTAAATGAAAATATTTCTACTTAGTACAAGTTTAATAATTTTCCATACTGCGATAGACTATTTATGAAAAAATAATATGAACATGGCTAAGAGGTTCTCCTGAGTATTGTTTTTTGCCTTTTCAAACTCAAGAGACTATTTACGAAAAAGAACCTTTTGAGTTTTCTTTTTCGCCTCTTTTTAAAACTCTCTAAATATGAAAAATATGTCGAGTTATACCTTCGCTAGACTTGTAAAAAAACAATGAACAAAAAACTGTGGACAATCCGGATCATACCACTGCAAAAAACTTCCACAGAAGTCTAAAATCTAACATTGTAAAAACATCGAACATGACAATACCGAATGACTCATTCTTAAGGTTTGTTAACCATACTCAAAGGGATTCATCCGAAGGATGAACTTACAGATCAAGCATATGTTATCCTACTCAATATTATTAAAAAATAAAGAGGTATTGACTAGAAATGGTTGGGGAAATTGGAAAAATGGGATATTCCACCTATTAATGGAAACTAGTCGCTCTTGAACATGACAATATTCCACTTCATCTCCATGGTTTTTGAGTTGGGATATCTTCTTATCTCTTGGTTCATCATACCATTTTAGAGCCTCCATTTTCAGATTTGGGTCAATGATTCTAACTCCATTCAGTGTCGTTAATGTGTTCAAGAGAAGTCATTTAGTTGATATTTGCAATGATACTCTTATGCCTTCATTCCATGTATGCCTTTCATGAACCAGTTCCAAATCACATTCATTCTACCTTAAATCATGATACTTGTTTTGTGTCGTTGATGGGAGATACATCAAGGCCCTCCTGCAATGGGTCGCTTCCTGTCGATATTAGTTCATTATCCAAGAAGTTCACTTAGAAACTATTCCTTCAGTACCTTGGGGCTTGCATACATCAATGGTAAGTTTCTTCATTCTCAGCAATAGGTTTACATCATTGGCCTTCGACCAACAGATTCTATGTGGTGTTTAAATTCAACTCATTCATTCACACCATATGGATTGTATTGATGTACCTTGAGAGCCATTAACATCATCAGTGGTTTCTCTTGCGTTTGTTAATGGCTAACATGATTGACTGGTAATCAGATGGTGCCTACCATGTTCGGCTTCCACTCCTTTATTCACATGGTTAGACATGTACATTGGATGATCAAGTGAATGAGATAGAAGACCCCAGATCTAGTTTCATGCATTCGGCCCACAATTTCAGGATTAATACAAGATCACAATGTATGATGGTTATGATAATATGAACAATCATCTAATCATGGATCTATGCTTCATCATCAATGGACATGTCTTCTTGATCATTGTACATGTAATGTTAGCTTATGTGTTGAGTATGGGTATGCCTCCCTTAGCAAAGATATCATGATGAAAATGTATTGTAACATATGATGATCAAATAGTTTTTCTTGATCCAAATTTGTCACAAGGTAAAGTACTTCAGTCCACAAAAGTTGGGTATGCAACAACCCACCGCCAATAGTTTGCGATGCCACCAATACTCCCACCTTACTAGGGACTTGAGGGGATGGAACCACAAACCCCAAAAGCTCTCATTAATGAGGGATGTCTACCCCAGCAGCATAGTTCAGTTACATGTGCTGGGTGCAATCAACATTCATGAACACCTTGTCATAATCCCTACATAAATCCATAAGCATGACTCTCTCAAATCCTTGATTTTTTGACCTTCACTACTTTGTTCTAGTTCGTTTAAGGCCCAATGCACCCTGTCCCTTTAGGGACATGCATTCAGCAAAAGGTTGCTCAGTTTTGCACTTGCTTTGATCAAAGCCAGTTTTCCCTTACTGGGGGTGCATTGATTCTAGAAATTCAGGAAAAATAAAAAGAATCTTGAAGTTTCCTCTTCTAGAAGCTTCTAAGAGTTGTTACAACCATTTACCTTGGATAAGAAATTTGAATCCTATCTCATCCTACCTTTGATATTTCACCTCTTATCCCTTGAGCTCATCCTCCCATGAAGAGTGGATCTCAAGTCTAGATTTGTAAATGGATAAGAATTCATAAACTACCATCCTCTCCTATATATTTATTGCCATCCACAAGCTAGAGGTTGGCATTCGGAGACTAATCATACTCTTATGCTACTACTTTGATGATAAGAGAGTTAGTATTCCCATGCATTAGGGTGGTTTTGAGGTGTACATTGTGGCAAGGGAGGACAAGTAAACTTGGGAGGATCTCTACAAGAACATCTTCCACTTTTGGTTGTAAACTCTCTCCCTTTCATATTAATACAAAGAGTATACCATTTTTCTACATGTGTTATGTTATGTTTATATACATGTGTTTCAATGTTATGTCAATCCATTGAATAGAGTGATTGGATAATGCTACATAGATGTCATAGATCTTTGGCTTGTGTTGTTTGTTTTTGCAGGTTCTAATTATAGAAATTGGAGCTATAGTTGGAGCTTAGAAACCAAGAAGAGAGAAGAGTTTGCAACTGATCATGAGTAAGCATCTTTCCATTCTCCAATTTCTCTAAGGAGAAATTTATAGTCTTTGATTTATGTTGTTATAGACTAGGCCACTAGGTCTAGGGAAGATACTTTTGTCCACAATCGTAGATTTTGTACAACATAATCCTTCGGCACCTTAACTATAAGAAAAATAAAAAAATTCTAACCTCATACCCAACAAAGTTCAAATGTGTATCCTTGGTAGTTTAATTTAAGAGTCACATGAATTGTGCTATGAAAAGTTGTTTGTCATGTTAAGGTGATATACTCCTTTTGTTCTCATCGAAAGAGATTCCAAAAAAAAGGGGCAAGACATGATTCCATGACTAGTCAACATTCAATCTCCACATTACTATTCATGTAGATGATCCACATGTCTACAATGACCAATCATAACTTGTTGATCCAATCCACATTCAATATTTTCATATCTCCTCATGTGGCCATATAAAATTTTATCTACATGTCTTCAAAAACCAATGACTATATCAAAACCTATTGATCCAATCAACATTCAATCTTTGCATCTCTAATGACGTGGCCATATAAGTATTGATCCATGTGTCTCAATCAAAAGTTACCGTTGGGATGTTGCAAAAACTTTTTTGAATATAGATTGGCAATAGAGGTTTCTTACAAGAACTGAACCTTGTACCAATGAAGGTAACCATCGATATCAAAACTTGTTGTACATCCTCCATCTATGGAGAGATACTACCGTATACATGTCAAATTTGGAAATCGGAAAGAACGCTCGCTGTTATACCCAACCTGGACTTCAACTTCCACAATATTATAACCAAATGTTAAACTTGACTTCCATGCCACATAGTTAGACTTTTAACACAACGATCCAGATAAAAGAACCTAAGAACCATACCCTCCACATGACTTTGGGAATAAGATTATTTTCCAACAATAAGATTGAAATAATGTAACCAACTGACAAACTATTACACCAACTAGAGAACTACTTCACAGGTGTTCGCTCTTGCACATTGGATCCCTTGGCTATATGATATATATACTTATGCATGTGGTCCTGGGGCTCATGGGAGCCAACTATGGGCCATCGGTCACTCCAAATTTTTTGTAAATTAAACCATATGACTATTGTGAGAAAATAATATGCCCAATGGTGGAACCCAAAGGCACTGAAGCTTGGCACATTTTCCAGTGAGACCATGCCATGTGACTGAGTCCATACAGGGTATATGTTCATATACATGATGACACCAACATGATGTCATCAAGCCACATGGTAGCCTGTGAGAGGTACCACATGTCACTCATTTCTAGCCTTTTAACCAAGAAAAATGTGCTAATTGTGCATGCTACATGGCAATCCTTAGTGGTGTCATGTCACCCTGATGAGGTGCCATGCCATGTCTTTTCTATGTCATTTCCTATAATCAACTGCCACGTGTCACTATCATCATTATGCCACATTATTACTTTTATTCAATAAAACCTTGGGCAAGTTGACACATGACACGTCAAGTTGCCATGTCTTTTTGGAAGCATGCTTAAACTTTAATGTTGTTAAAGTTTGTGCACTTTGGGCCACTATCTATCCCAGGGGGAAGCTTAATTGCTAATCAAGGTAATGTGAAATCTATGAAAAATTAGAGATCTAAGGTTCAAATTCCCTCGATTATGAACTGGTTTAGGAAGAGGAGGATAGGTCGTAGACCACCAAATGTTTACTAATAATTGTGTTTCAGACGAATGTTAGGTTCCTCTAGGATACAAAAAAAATAAAAAAAACTTGAGCCACTATCTTCCATATGATTTAACTTCAAACCATAGATCTGCCAAGAAGATGCACATTTTTTAATGAGTTTTGTGTTAGTGGGTTTTTCCCCATAGTTTGAGGTCCTTTACTAACGTTGAATTTCAAATGGCCATAACTTTTCATATGGGAGTAGTTTTTCATAGTGTGATATACCATTGGAAAGGTATTAGAGAGGACTATCCAAAAATACTATATGCATTCTCATTAGGATGTCATATCCTTGACAAAACTCAATAAATTTCAAACCTCTTGATTGGTACATGCAATAGATCAAGCTATCATATTGATTCATGAATGACCCTACTACTTCCCTTTTACATCTATTCCACTTGTTCTCATCAATGAAAATAATAGTGCAACACTCCCCCCATTTTTCATTGATGGAAACACCACCATACAATGATGGTCATTGATGGAAAAGGAAAAAACCCGCATGGCTACTTATGAAGATTCTTCCCACTTTCCTGCTTTAATGCCTTCCTTGTCAATGCTTGCATTCTCTCCTTGAATGTCTTCCTTGTCAGCATCTGTCAATGTCTTTATATGTCTACATTCTTTCCCCCTTTGAAATCAATGGAAAAGGGACATGGTTTCCTACAGTGCTTCCATGATTATGTGTAAATGGATTCTCCCGCTAAGACCATGCTTTCATTCTTCATTTTAAAGTGCATACCAATACTCTCCAACTATTCCTAGCCTTTCCTTTGGAGTTGATGAGACATCCCCCTGGGATCATGCTTCCTTTGTACATAAGATTTGGTAAGTTCTTACCAACTATTCCTAAATTTTCTTATGGACCTTACGAAGCCTCTCCCTATGACCATGATTCCTTTTTACATCTTCATCTTTCCAATACTTTCCAATTGTTCATGAACTTTCCTCTGAACTTGTGGACATGATCAAATTGTAAATGAAGTATCCTCCTATAAATATTCCTACTTGGATGAAATTGGTGTTGTATTCCTTTAGTGTCATACATATCCTCAGATCTATAAGGCCCAATATGAACTGCTCATCTTCCTCAGAATTCTCATCTGTTCTTTTGATTTGAACTTTGTGAACCTCTCATGCATGGTGACCTGCATAAGTTCTTTACCTATAAATGTCTACTACCATACTCTCCCTATGAGTAGGATTGGAAGCATCAAGCATGAGATATCATCCCCAAAATACTTGTATGAAACCTCATCAAATATAAGTGTTCAAATCTTCTCAGTTATTATGTGAAATGATCAACACCATGATCTCTTCTATCAATAACTACTTCCCTCATAGTGATCATCCTTCGTTGGTTCATTCTATTTTTCTCCTTCATATTTGGAGTCCATTCTCTTCCTTTCACTTCATCCATATACAAAGGATCCTTGGTATTATGCTTGACATGCTTATTAGGTATGATCTCTAGGGTCATTCTATTATGTTCTTGTCATCGATGCAACCTTTGAAATCATTATCCAAAGCCTAGTTGACATAATGATATTTGAGAATAGTACATCTTAATTAGGCATAAATTCAAATCGAAAAATCATGGGTTTTGTCTTAGGGCACATAACTGATCAACAACTCATATCAATGCCTTGAGCACTCAAGGAAATTTCATGATGTTCATTTTCTAGTGGCTCAACTCGTTTTCTTCTCCAAACCCTAGTGTGACTTTCTCCTTGCCTAGAAGAACCCTTTTCTTACTTAGTTTTCTTAGATAACCTCTTCATGTTGAATTCTCATGCTATGTGATAAATATTGTGGCATTTAAATCATTATGTATTGCACTTGATTGAAGGATAAACTGACATATATTTTCTACTGTTGAAACCATTTGGATCTTTTCTGACTGCAAACTTGTTTTCAGAGGTCTAATAATTACTTTTATAAACATTTATGTCATAGGATTTGAAATAGCTAGCCTTATTATCAAAATTTATACATGAAAACCAATAGCCAATAAATATACTTTGATACCTAGATGAGAAAGGTTCCCTTGAAGATCTTCTAAAGATATTGTATCTTGGATGAGGTTCGATCCTTTGTTGATGCTTGTCCTTCATTACATTGTTGTCTTATTACTAATGGAGCTTCTCAATAACACCACCATCGCTTCCTGTAGTAGCAATACTTCCAATCATCTTATGAATTTCACTCTGATTTGTATTTTGAGGAATTATAACCTTGTCTTCAAACTTTTCTTCAAAATTATCCTTTGGAAACTTGGAGCTTGAGTCTTCTTTGCATGGATATTTACATGGATAGCAAAGACATGTTTTGTTACAAGGTTATCTCTAATACATGAGAATGTAATTTAATGCTTTCAATCTCTTCAAGTTCTTATTGAGCTTCTCAACTTCAACCTTCAATGAAATAACTTGTTCATCAAGTTCTTCACATTGTTCTTCTTTTTTCATGATTTGGATCTTGATACTTCTTCTATTCTTTTTTCTTATTCAAATTAGGATTTTCAGGACATTATTTCTTCTTCTATTTTGATAATTTTGTGATTCTTTTTTTCTAGCTACTTCACCAGGGAATCATCATTTTGTATAATTCTTTTAATTGTGTTTCATGAATGGCAACATTATGATCCCTACTTTCCAATAGTTCCCTTTTTTCTATGTTAAGAGATGTGAGATTTGTTAACTCTTGCAGAGAAATAATAAGCTCATATTGAACATATTTCAAATATTTTAGCTGGCCCCTTGATGTATTTTTGTTGGGAACGGGTTCCCTTAAGGGTAGTTTTGGGGCTAAAAGCCCATGCTTTGGGACAATTTTGCCATAAATTTGTAAAGTCTCCACATTTTGTGGTTGTATAGCACAAAGGTGTCAAGAGTCATAAAGGGTTGATAACCCTTATTTTTTAAAGTGTAAAGTCGGCTGTAAAGATCCACCCATGGTCTGCGGACCATGGGATTGTATAAAAAGGAGTTAAATAAGTAAGCCCTAAGTAGTTAAGTAAGGAAGAATGTAGCAAAGTAGAATAGAGAGGTCTAAGTGTTCTCAAGTCTTAGCATAGGTAGAGGCTCTACAGTTGAGTGCGCAAAGGCATAGGGTGGAAGTCCGCAGCTGAGTGCACGGACCCCTACAGCTCTGTGCGTAGGGTAGATAAAGTCTGTATTAAACTAGAAGATATCAATAAAGAGAAGTATTCTTCCATTACTATGTATTTATTTCATGTTAATGCATCTAATTATATTGCATTTTGAGTTTAATTTACAATGTTTATTTTGTGCGCGAATATATGTGATTGTATCGATTAATTGAACGCAAGTAAGGATATCAGTTTACGCAGTGATAACTATGATTGATTAGTAAGATAAGTAAAACACTTGGGATAACTTGGTAACCTATACAATACATTGTCATAGCTACATGAAAGTACCTGGACCATGGGTTAGGGCTGTGTGGTCAACCATACACCTTCACAGAGGTACTTAAGGTCAGAATAAAGGGTAGACTAACAAAGCCCTAAGGCTTAGTGACTTGTGTGAAAGTAGGGGCAGAGGGTGTAAACCAACATCATGATCATCTTAGGGTGCAAAAACTTGGTTACAGCATCCCCCCATACTACTTCGGGTGAGACTTCAATCTATGCTCCGCTTGCTGATGCCGAAAGGGCCAGTAGTGTAGGGATTTGTTTGGCTAACTAAAACTGAAGCTGGGTCAGGGCCCACAAAACCAACAAATGGTTATGTTTCCAGGACCAGAATCTACATGAGAGATGTGTGATGTTGTATCACTGGAATCCAACTAAGAAAGAGGTCGAAGATTGGTTGGATAGGAAGATCCATGAATTTGTGGCACACGAGAACAAAAATCCATGGCTAACAAAGGAATAGTGGCTAGATAGGTACATGTATACATAAATCCATGAGATTTGTTTCTGTTCCTTTCCAGTTGAGTTATACGAGTGGATCACGAAGCCAGTGGATAGCCAAGGAAGGTGGAGGCTTGAAAGTCCTATTATCTAGACCCCAGAGCTAGTACAGATACTGGAAGCTTCTAAGGATAAGATCGCCCATGTTGTCGATCATTGGCTTGATCATATCATAGGAAGATTTGTGACTGAATTTGTGGTCAATACCTCAGTCAATTACAGTGAGGTGGAGCGACGCTTTTTCAAAGGTCCACGAGGTAAGTACCTAAAGTCTTTAAACACTTGGATTAAGATGTTATTGTGCAAAAAAAGGGTTATGCAGCTACCTTGATGTTTGAGCTACACGAATTGGAAAGACTTACAGGAAAGAAGAAAGAAAGGGTCCTGAATATAGCCCACTGATTTCACCTTCGTTGAGTGATGAAGAGGGAGTAGTGCAGGCTTCTCCACGAAGTGCAGTTTAGTTGATAAAACAAGGGTTCCCACGACTACCACCTCCACCTACACCACCTCCATCTTCACCACCATCACCTACAACTTCGCCCACACCACCACCACCTCCACCATAGTTCAACATGGCGAATTCAGTGAAGCTGCCTTTGTTTAAGGGCTTGGGAAATGAGGACCCAGACCTGTTCTGGTTCATCGTAAAAGCTATATCAAAAGCTCAGGGTGTCATAGATAATCACATGAAGAAGGAAACATTGGTTAGTGCTTTACAGAATCGTGCGCTAACTTGGTACATCAAGTAATATAATGATAACCCAAATGTTGGGTTGCTAGAGATCCAGAACACGCTGAATAAATAGTTTAGTAGGCCTAAATCCTAGGCGCAGTCAATTGTGGGGTTCAAAAAACCTATGATGAAACCAAGTGAGACACCTTGGGAATTGGATCAGAGATTGAAGTGTAAAATCTGTGAAGCTAATATGAACTTAACAAATGGACAACACTGTGATTGGTTCGTGGTTAGTCGCTCCTGCCTCACCTAAGGGTTGCACTATCACAACAGAAGATTACAACTCAGGTAGAGGCCTTCGAGATTGAAATAATATTGCATGAAACACTAATGTAAGATCCGAATCTGGGGGTTCAGTAGATCCATGCACTGTTGTAAAATATTTGCCTCAAAATGAAAAGTTTGAAGTAGGGTAGAACAGTTTGACTGGAGGCGTGCGAAGAGATATGGTGCCTGAAATGTAAAGGTCAGGGGCATGAAAAAGACCATTGCCCAGTCTTTGCAAACTATATTGTAGGAGGAGGAATGATGCCTTTGACGCCAGAAGCCCAAGAAGGACCGAGTGTAGGGCCTAATTGTGGTGCGCTATATGTCAGGTAGCAGGAAAACACACGAATGATAATTGTCATTTGCTGCAGAAGTTTGTACAAACACCGCAACAACTGTTCTACAACTTCTGCAAGTCGGTAAGGCATGATGAGAGCAACTACCAAAGTTATGAATCGATGATGGAAAAAAAACCTGCCTATAGAGTTCAGGCAGAAATGCAGCCTCCTCACCAAAGCTTTGGGATGGCGTGAACAGTATTTGAGGGGCGCGGACGAGGCGGACGTGGAGGGGGACCTAGCAGAGGTCGGGGATAGCCGATCTATTACAATTGTGGAGGACCAGGACATTATTCTCATGAATTCACTAACCCAACGCATCCGTTTTGAAAATATTTTACTCAGTTTGATCATGAGATGGAGGACTATCCTACACTGATAGCGAGGATATGCGACAAAGGGACTTAGAATCTGTAGATGATGAGGGCTGAGCCTCGCGAAGAGGATATGAATGTGAATATAGTTCTCCGAAGTGGAATTGCAATGGGTGAAAATAAAGGGAAACAACCTAAAGACAGTGCATGGGTTCGCAAAGCTCTGGTGCAGGAGGCTGAATTTGATTTGCAGTGTGCACACTGTTGTTGCCTAGATTGACCTCAGGTTGAAGGGAGGCAATTCTACGGTAACCACAAACCACGCTTAACCTACAAGGCCAGGAGAGGGCTCTCTCCTTATGGATCTCAATCAAGATGACTGGATAAGAACTGATTTTAGGCTAGGTATAGTAGCTCCAAAAGTTTTGATTGATTTGATGATGTTTGTTAGATCAGATGGAGCTTGGCAGTAGGGTCTAGAAAACTAAATCAAAATTGCAGGGGATTCTATGGGGCACGATAGGTATGATCTTCAACACCTTAAGCTTGATGGGGTGAAAGGCCAGACTAGTGAGGAGCTATGAAGGGCTTGAGCAAGTCAATAATCCTTCCTAAACAAGGGAGAAAACATGAAATACTGGTGTTTTCCCAAGGCAGAGCATTGAAACCTAATGTATTCCACCTATCTGACTTGAAAACAACCAATTAAAAGGAATTATATGAAAGAGGAATACAGAAATAACATGAGAACATATTAAAAAAGGAAGAAAGACATGCTAAAAGCCATACCACAAGTATCCCATAAAAATAGTTGCAACTTTATTAGTTTCCTGCCACAACTGCTACAAAATGATAATTGTTCAGTACATGAGCATCCAGCTGAATCCAACCCCACCAAATGACCAAGAAAACACATAATATAGACATATAGACTACTCATCCTGACCTTCAGGGATCGAATCCATGAGAAGAGGGATTGTTTCAACCATTTCCCAACAAAGATCTAAAATATAGGCAGTGAAACAACTTGCCTCTAAAAGAGGGGAAATTGATTCATTTGCCTCAAAACCACCTCTAACTAATGAATCTACCCTATAACACTATTTTACCATTACATTTACATGCCATGTCATCAATTACATCAGTGAAATCATCAATGAGGAGAGAGAAATCAAATCCATAGTCAAAATAGGTGAATTTTGGCTTCCTGAGCAAAATGGCCCTAAGTGTAGCGCCATTGGTCCTAAGCACACGCTGCTTTCCACCTGACTTTGGAAACCTTCCCCTTAGCCAAATTGAGCTCATGATAGCATATTGGAAAGGTATTCAAGTCTAATTTTTGGAACACCTAGAATTTTTGAATTTGGAGGTCATTTCTCCCCTAAAAACTTTAATCTCCCAAGACAACTTCTGTGTGTCCAAAAAGAGGCAGAAAGGTCATTTTTTGGGTAGTTTTTGGACCTTTTGGTGGACCAGTTCTGCTCCAAAAATTGTGAAAATTTCCAAGGTGGATGTCCTCATCATTCTAAATCCAAAAATTCCAACCTTTTCTCCATTGGATGCTCCAGGAAAAGGCGCAACGCCGATGGTGTTACGCTTCTGGGAAAATTTTCTGTGTTAAGAATTTCAAATTTTCGAAAAGACAAACACTCCTCAAAATTTGCCCAAATTTGGCATGGAGCACCACCATCAAGTGCTTTGGTTGGCCAAGGAGGCTTCATCTAACATTTTGAGTCTATATTCCTCTTTCTTTTCCTCTAAGGCTCTCTTCAACCTAGCTTTCATCCTCTTAATTCTCATGTTGCAAATTTTTTTCTGGGTTTTGTAGTGATAGGCCATGTGCCTCATCATTTGGTTATCTTTGTTGGCCCTCTCAAATAATAGATGATGATATTGTGAAAGTTACTCCAGCCAATGTCACTTCATAGCTATGAAAATGATCCACAAAAAGTCTGGCCAACTCATGATGAAACTGAGCTCTTTCCACTAGTTCACAGAATTCAAAACATCCATGGTGTCTAAAACAAGAGACTGCAAGTGGGCAAGCTTGCGATTCTCTTAAATTGGTGGGCTCTTCTCTTATTATTTTTCCTCCCTTGTGAGGCTTTCTCTGCCTATTTCTCTCCACATAGTTATCAATGGCTGTCTGTTCATCATACTCAAAATCACTTCCTCTGTCCATGTTTTAGTTAACTCTCTTAGTTTGCATAGTTTTGAAAATGTATGGGATGAATGGCATATGCAATGGCTTGGAGGAATGGGTGTGAGTGAAGCTATGGGAAAAACATAAGAAGGAGGGGGTTTAGGGAGTGATAAATGAGTGGTAGAATGTGATAACAGTGGTGGGGATAAGGGTTTAGTTATGAGGTGATTGGTGGGGAAAACCAAAGAATTAGGGTTTTATAGTGAAATTTAGGGTTTTATATAGAGAGTGGAAACTTACGAAAATCTTTACATATGCAAACTAAATTGCAAGGAGAGGAATAATACTTACTTGCAAAGTGTGGAATTGGAGGAGATTTAACATAAATTTGAAGTTTGGGAGAAATTTTTGTTTGGATGACCTAAACTTCATGCCACTACCTAGGAGTGTAGTGCCATGTGCTAAGCGCAGTGCCCGTTCAAAAATACACTAGCAAAAAACTCCCTAAGTGCAGCGCTTTTCCCTAAGCTCAATGCCTCCTTCCCTAAGCATAGCACCACTTCAGGATGACTTTTGACTGCCTTCCTGATGTCTAAATTGAGCAAGGGATAGCTCGTTGGAATCATATCGAGTCTACTTTCTATAAAATCTTGAATTTTTAAATTTGGAGTTTATTTGCCCTATCAAAAGTCAAATCTCCCACGACTGGTCAAAATGTGCAGAATGAGGCTGCCAAAATGAAGAGTGTTATTTAAGTAAATGTTTGCAGGTCTTCCTGAACTCTAAATTGAGCTCATGATAGCTCATTGAAAATATCTTTGTGTCTAGTTATCATTTGACTCATCAAGCAAGTCATTTGGTCATTCCATCTAGCAGAAAAATTGATTTTACGAAGGTCACTCTAGAGGTGCATCAACCCTCCTGAGGCAAATGATGTTTTCGACATTTCTCCCAAACCATGAAACCTGTGTAAAAACTGAAAGGGTTTTTTATTCTTGGGTCAATTATGGACAAAAAACTCTCTCACTTTTGTAAAATTCATCTTTTCTTTCTTAGAAACATAGTTTGAAAAAATATCGTCCCTTAGTTGTGGTGAATGGCTTGTTCCTTGGAATGACTTCTTAACAAATGATGGAGACCTGATGTTTGATGATATGAAATGGCCTCATACCTTCTGATATCCATTATGCCCCCTCTCCTCAGATATCTCTGATCCCATAGCCAACTCGAGCTTAGTGTGAGAGGAAATTAGGATTTAGTGCTTGATCTCTTTTGCTTTTGCAGGTGGATTTGTGCTCATGATAACCTAATTTTTTGCAGTGGCAGGTGCTTGGCAACATCATAAGATGTTTAGGAGCAACTGGGAACCAATATTACATATGAAAACATAACATTACAACATTAATGGAGATAAAAACAAAATATCCTATTTTCGCCTCAAAACAAGTTTTGAGGTGAGAACTACATTAGGCTTTCAAAATGATAAATTATGGCTTTGCTAATCATTATTGGCCTCCTCATGTCCTTGTTGATCATTATTGGCATGTAATTATTGGATTTGACCATGGTGGGACCCTAAAACCTAATGAGACCAAACCCTAAGACCTAATGAAATGAATTGCAAAGGGAACATGAGCCATGACTAAAATATATGGACGAGGATCAACAAGTACAGATCATGAGGGAAAAAATTGAAGAAAACCCTACCACCAGTGAACCCATGACCTAATGGAATGCAAACTCATTAGTATGGGAATCCTACTATGAAATGCAAAAGAGTAGATTTTGATCATTGATGGCAGTGTGAGGACACTGCCACTAACATTGGCTCCAATGGGGATGGTAGCTCCTTGGAGGTGCCAGGAACACCATAGACCTAGTAGCCTTATCCATTGGGCAATGGGGTCAAAACACTCAATATTAACTACATGACTGAATATTGATGACTCAAAGACACAATTTGACTTTTACTCCACTAAAAACTGACTTGATACTAAAACACAATTGACAAACTGGAAAAGATGCTAAAAATGGAACTTATTCAATAAAATCTACTCTAAATATTTCATTCATCACCTGATCAAGTGAAATGAAACAACCAATGCAACCAAGTAAGCATTCTAGATGTTGTTTGAATTCTCCTCAAGTGCTTGTTTATGAGCAAGAAGAGAGAACTATTGAAATGCAACTCCCATGAAAACTTGTAAACAGATCTATTGAATAATATGGATTCTCTATCCGACTCCAGAAATACTGCATAAGGATCTTGAAATTCATGTGCATTGGGACTTAGCTCATCGAATGGATTACTTTTCTTCTCCTCATACTATGAATGCAAACTTTCATCTAAGCTTTGAGACGAGACTCCTGTTGAAAATGACAAAGCAACCGGCTGCCGGATCAAGTTTGTATCAATACTTCTTTCAAGCTCAAAGTTAGCTAATAGAGAAGGACTTTGACTGCGGACATCATCCAACACATCAGCTATTAGATCATGATAAACTTGAAAAGACTATTGCAACCCATTTTCTATTGGTTCCAATGCGATTGCATGATTTTCTAGAGGCTGCTCATTTAAAGATATGCTATGCAAAATTCCCTTCAAAAACTGAAATGATTCAAAATATAATGGTATGGAATCATCTTGCATCATTTGATCATATGTTTCAGCTTCCAAGTTTTCATTTACAACTTGACAATCAATGGCATTCGGGGACTGCAAATCTTGATATGAGAAGTCTTGAACAAGGATTTCATTGCCCTCTAGATGGTCAAGATCGAAACTTATCGATGGTTGATTTCTGATTGCACGAAAGTTGTCTCTGATGAACTGAAACGAAGTAAAACAAAAAGGAAAAGATCCTTCACTTACTTCAAAATTTGCTGCACTTTCCTCCTCACTTCCATAGTTGATATGCATCGGTTGATCACTATATTCGAGCTACTAAAAGTGAACTTCCTCCTTCCACAAACCAGCTGTTGATTTGTCTACAAGACTAACTTCAGTTTGGAGAACATAATCATCATCATACTGATCAAACTAAGGAAAATCATCAGTATAAAACACATCATCAAGCATACATGTCACATCAACAGATCTATCTTCTCCAAGATGATCTATAAAACAATTATTATCAGATCTATGACAACTGGGACAAGAAGCAAAATGTTTTGGATCGGCCACTTGTTCTTGTTAAATCAGTGACCCATGGTCTTGAACATCATACTCATTACTTGTGGTGATATTTTGCATCATATCTTCCACTGCACTTACCAAAATGTCAGGCTTTACCTCTAAAGATGTCGATTCAAGGAAAATTTTAAGAACCCCCCCTAAATTTATACGTATAATAAATGGGCGAATCTCCATGGTATATAGGAAAAATGGAAGGCGATTTTATCAGTAATATAATATGTATATATAATTTTTTAGCGAATCTCTCACCAATCATGGCGAATATTTTACTCAATTATAAAATCTTGTAAGATCTTGGTATTACATGGGTTATCATAAACCTGGAGCATAAAAATTACTATTAGTAATTTATAAAAATTAAAAAAATTAATAGTTGATTTTTATTTTATTTTTTATTTTAACCAGGCTAAAATGTTTAACATACATTAAGTTACAACATCCATTTTTACTCTTATCCACCAAGATACCATGGGTCAATACCATGTGCCATTTTGGTGAATACCATGGGTCAATAGCATGTGCCATTTTTATTTTTATTAATACTACTATTAGCGTTAATAATGTCTTTTTGCATGGTATTAATAACAATCTAGTCCATGGTATTTGTCCCATAGTATTTTTCCCATAGGTTTCACCTAAATATAACGCATTTTTTGAGTGTTCGTAAATGTAAGGTGACTTATGGAGTAAATATAAAAAAATATTTTATTTGTTTACCATACCTCTCATTTATTTATATTTTTATTAATTTACCATACATCTTTTACAAATAGTTTATTTACTTTTTTTTTTATTTACCATACCTTTTGAGTAAGTATAAAAATATGTTTTATTTATTTACCATACCTCCGCTTTACTTACACCCTTGCATGTATATAAGGTGACTAAAAAATGTTTTATTTATTTACCATACTTCTCATTTATTTATATTTTTATTGATTTACCATACCTCTTTTATAAATATGGTATTTGGCCCATAGGATTCACTTAAATAAAACCTATTCCTGAAAATGGGCGAATGGATTCACTTAAAATAAAACCTATTCTTAAAAATGGGCGAATGGAAGGTTGTAACTCCTAATTTCAAGGGCTAAATTTACCTTTTTTACCCTCTCCCATAAAATAAGGTGGGCTATTTGAGGTGATTTGTAAAAATGTACTATGATACAAAATATTCGCCCACTAAAAATTTAAAACCCCTTAATTTCGCCAAAGGGCGAACATTCGCCCCTAAAATTTTCTATGTGTCGATTCCTCTGGATCTATGTTCTTCATCTCTTCTTATTTCAAATTTGCCCTTCTGATCAGCAGATTAGCCTCTACATCTACTGCACTATTTTGCATCTCTTCAAGTGTTGCAAGGTTCCTTTCTCTCAGTTGAAACTCCATTTCCAGATCAAAGGCATCTGGGTAGTGCAAAAGATTGAATCCAGGAGGAGGCCTTATATTAGCAGGCATCGAAAAATAGACTTGGTTAAACCTAGCAGAAAATTGTTGTACTGTCTCCTGTGGCTATGTTTTCAGCTGGTTATACTCTTCTAGAATCAATAAAGGGTTCTGTTTGACCACCCACTTGTCGAGGAAAACTTTAACGAACTGCTAGAAATCTGATATGCTCGCATTAGGAAGGGTTTTGAACCAACTCTTGACTTTTCCTTCCAAAGAAAGAGTAAAAAGCGTAACACTGACATCTTCTTAATCAACTTCATAAAGGTCAAGAAAAGACTCAAAATTCAGTACATGTCTCTCAGCAGTGATGTTTTCACATTCACCATAAAATCTTGGTAGATATAAGTAATTATTTTTATGGAAATCATGGGATATAGGAGGTAAAATCAAAGGCTTATATCTATCTATAATTTTACAAGGTATAGGAGTATATACAAAGCTGTAGAATCAGTCTTTCTCTCTTTAGGCTGATCAGTTTGAAGACAATCATTATAAGATTCGGAAGAAGGGTCTTGATCAAGATCGAAGGCATGCGAACATTTTGTATTCACAATATTCAAAGGGAAAGAATCAAATGCAGGTCTAGGATCTTTTCTCAAATACAATATACTTTGTAAAGCCTTCTTGACATTCTCAGGAAAAGAGAAGAAATAATTTATAACAAAGAACATAATGTCTTGGATAAAATTCCAACTTGAATACCTGATCTTTCCATATTGTCCTTTCATGTTTCTGCTGGTTAGGTTCATCCTCCAGTGGAGTCCTTGTATTTGATCTCGAAACTGATTTAGAATCGCCAGGTGAATGATTTCAGCCTTCTAGTGTCTGATCGTTGTTGACCATCAAAAATCAGATCTGAAATTGATACATTTTACTACGGAACATAAAACTACGTCCCCAGTATGGTCGCCACTATGTTATCGCCTAGATTGACCTCAGGCTGAAGGGAGGCAATTTTAGGGTAACCACAAACCATGCTTAACCTTGTAGCTAGCCATAAAAGGCTAGGAGAGGGCTCTCTCCTTATGGATCTCAGTCAAGATGACTGGATCAGATAGGGACTTTAGGCTAGGTATAGTAGCTCAGATAGTTTTGATTTATTTGATGAAGTTTGCTAGATCAGATGGAGCTTGGTAGTAGGGTTTGGGAAACTAAATCAAAATTGCAAGGGATTCTATGGGGAAAGGTAGGTATGATCTTCAACACCTTAAGCTTGATGGGGTGAAAGGCTATACTCGTGAGGAGCTAAGAAGGGCCTGAGCAAGTCAATAATCCTTCCTAAACAAGGGAGAAAACATGAAATACTGGTGTTTTCCCAAGGCAGAGCATTAAAACCTAATGTATTCGACCTATCTGACTTGAAAAAAACCAATCAGAAGCAATTATATGAAAGAGGGATACATAAATAACATGAGAACACATTAACAGAATAAGAAACACATGCTAAATTCCATACCATAGGTATCCCATAAGAATAACTGCAACTTTATTAGTTTCTTGCCACAACTGCTACAAAATGATAAGTGTTCAGTACATGAGCATCCAGCTGAATCCAACCCCACCAAATGACCAAGAAAACACATAATATAGACATATAAACTACTCATCCTAACCTTCAGAGGTCGAATCCATGATCAAAGGGGTTGTTTCAACCATTTCCCAACAAAGAACTAGAATATAGGCAGTGAAACAACTTGCCTCTAAAAGAGGGGAAACTGATTCGTTTGCCTCAAAACCACCTCTAACTAATGAATCTACCCTATAACACTATTTTACCATTACATTTACATACCATGTCATCAATTACATTATTGAAATCATCAATGAGGAGAGAGAAATCAATCTCACAGTCAAAACAACCGAATTTTGGCTTCCTGAGCAAAATGGCCCTAAGCGTAGTGCCACTGGTCCTAAGCGCAGCGCCGCTTTCCACCTGATTTTGGAAGCCTTACCCTTAGAAAAATTGAGCTCATGATAACTCATTGGAAATGTATTCAAGTCTAGTTTATGGCACACCTAGAATATTTGAGTTTGGAGGTCATTTGCCACCTCAAAACGTGAATATCCCAAGACTGCTTTTGTGTGTCCAAAAAGAGGCAGAAAGGTCAATTTTGGGTAGTTTTTGGACCTTTTGGTTGACCAATTCTACTCCAAAAATTGTGAAAATTTCCAAGGTGCATTTCCTCATCATTCTAAATCCAAAAATTCCAACATTTTCTCGATTGGATTCTCCAGGAAAAAGCACAGCATCGGTAGCACTGTGCTTCTAGGCAAATTTTCTATGTTAAGAATTTCAAAATTTCAAAAAGACAAAAACTCCTCAAAATTTGCCCAAATTTGGCATGGAGCACCACCATCAAGTGCTTTGGTTGGCCAAGGAGGCTTCAGCCAACATTTTGAGTCTATCTTCCTCTTTCTTTTCCTCTAAGGCTCTCTTCAACCTAGCTTTCATCCTCTTAATTCTCATGTTGTAAATTTTGTTCTGGGTCTTGTAGTGATAGGCCATGTGCCTCATCATTTGGTTATCTCTATTAGCCCTCTCAAATAATAGATGATGATATTGTGAAAGTTACTCCAGCTAGTGTCACTTCAGAGTTATGCAAATGAGCCACAAAAAGTTTGGTCAACTCATGATGAAACTGAGCTCTTTCCACTAGTTCACAGAATTCAAAACATCCATGGTGTCTGAAACAAGAGACTACAAGTGGGAAAACTTGCAATTCTCTTAATCTGGTGGGCTCTTCCCTTATGATTTTTCCTCCCTTGTGAGGCTTTCTCTACCTATTTATCTCCACAAAGCTATCATTGGCTATCTCTTCATCATAATCAAAATCACTTCCTCTATCCATGTTTTAGTTAAGTCTCTTAGTTTGCACAGTTTTGACAATGTATGGGATGAATAGTATGTGCAATGGCTTGGAGGAATGGGTGTGAGTGAAGCTATGGGAAAAACATAAGAAGGAGGGGGTTTAGGGAGTGATAAATGAGTGGTAGAATGTGATAACAGTGGTGGGGATAAGGGTTTAGTTATGAGGTGAGTGGTGGGGAAAACCAAAGAATTAGGGTTTTATAGTGAAAGTTAGGGTTTTATATAGAGAGTGGAAACTTATGAAAATCTTTACATATGCAAACTAAATTGCAAGGAGAGGAATAATACTTACTTTCCAAGTGTGGAATTGGAGGAGATTTGACATAAATTTAAAGTTTGGGAGCATATTTTGTTTAGATAGCCTAAGTGCCATGCCACTACCTAGGAGTGCAACGCCATGCCCTAAGTGCAGCACCCGTTCAAAAATACACTGGCAAAAAACTCCCTAAGTGCAGTGCCTTGCCCTAAGCGCAACACCTCCTTCCCTAAGAGCAGTGCCACTTGAGGATGACTTCTGGATGCCTTCTTGATGTCTAAATTAGGCGAGGGGTAGCTCGTTGGAAAGATTGTCAAGTCTACTTTCCAGAAAATCTTGAATTTTTAAATTTGGTGTTTATTTTCCCTATCAAAAGTCAAATCTCCCACGACTGGTCAAAATGTGCAGAATGAGGCTACCAAAATGCAGAGTGTTATTTCAGTCAATATTTGGAGGTCTTCCTTAACTCCAAATTGAGCTCATGATAGCTCATTGAAAATATATTTGTGTCTAGTTAACATTTGACTGATCAAGAAAGTCATTTTATCATTCCATCTAGGATAAAAATTGATTTTACCAAGGTCACTCTAGAGGTGCATCAACCCTCTTGAGGCAAATGATGTTTTCGACATTTCTCCAAAACCATGAAATTTGTGTAAAAACTGAAAGAGGTTTTTATTCTTGGGTCAGTGATGGACAAAAACCTCTCTCAATTTTGTCAACTTCATCTTTTCTTGCTTAGAAACATAGTTTGAAGAAAAACCATCCCTTATGTGTAGTGAATGGCTTGTTCCTTGGAATGACTTCTCGACAAATGATGGAGACCTGATGTTTGATGATATGAAATGGCCTCATACCTTATGATATCCCTAATTCATCCTCTTCTAAGATATCTCTGATCCCATAGCCAACCTTAGCTCAATGGGAGAGGAAATTAGGGTTTAGGGCTTGTTCTCTTTTTCTTTTGCAGGTGGATTTGTTCTCATGATAACCTAATTTTTTGTAGTGACAAGTGCCTGGCAACATCACAAGATGTTTAGGAGTAGCTGAGAACCAATATTATATATGAAAACAAAAAATTACAACATTAATGGAGATAAAAACAAAATACCCTGTTTTCACCTCAAAACAAGTTTTGAGGTGAGAACTACATAAGGCTTTCAAAATGATAAATTATGGCTTTGCTAATCATTATTGGCCTCCTCATGTACTTGGTAATCATTATTGGCATGTAATTATTGGATTTGACCATGGTGGGACCCTAAAACCTAATGAGACCAAACCCTAAGGCCTAATGAAATGTATTGCAAAGGGAACATGAGCCATGACTGAAATATATGGAAGAGGATCAACAAGTATAGATCATGAGGGAAAAATTTGAAGAAAACACTACCATTAGTGGATCCATGACCTAATGGAATGTAAACTCGTCACTATGGGACTCCTACTATGAAATGCAAAAGAGTATATTTTGATCACTGATGGCAGTGTGAGGACACTAACACTAACACACGTGAAACATTCATTGAAGAAAAAAATAGCTTTAGTGAGGCCTCTACCTCAGGGAGCCGAGATAATCTTATTAAAGAAATGGAACATTCTATTCTTATGACCTTTCTGAAGACCTGCATGAAGCTGTTGCACGATAGTGAGGCTGTGAAGGGGTTACAAGAACTTATAAATATATGTGTCGGAAAGGCTCTAGGTAAATCGCGCATGGTACGAAGGTTTGGTAAGCATAAAGCAAGAACAAGGTGTGAGATGAGACTCATCGCTTAGATAGGGGAATATAAAATGGATCATTTTATTCTCGATCTGGGGTCATGATGAACATTTTGCCGAAGCAGACTTGGGAGCGGATTGGGAGACCCATGATGCAGTGGTCTCCAATTCAGTTAAGGATGAAAAATTAGCAGAAGATCATCCCCATGGGACGGCTGCAAGGAGTAACTGTAGATATTGAAGGCGCGAGCGCATTGGTTGATTTTGAAGTAATAGAAATTGTGGATGACAACAACCCCTACCCTACACTCCTTGGCACTGATTGGGCTACTAACATGAACGGGGTAATCAACCTAAAGAAGAGAAAGATGATATTTGAAAAGAAACCACTTTGCATAATAGTACCCCTAGATCCTGCTGAAGGATTGCGCTATACGAAACCAGTTCACGATTATTAAAGCGATGACAATTTGGACTACATATATAAGATAACAACACGAGACCAAGATTCGGTGAATCTGATAGCGGATGGATGAATCACATGGGATCACGAGAGTTCCTGCAACTCAGGCTCACATGAATAATTAGAGCACTGGCAGAATCGGCTACATGAAGTAATCATGTTGAGCTATAACATGATGACCTGGTCGCTGCACTTTGTGTCATCAGAGGTCAGAAATATGCCCAATTATAATGACATGAATAATGTGGATGTGGTCTTGGATGCATTTGAGAGGAAATTACTAGAGAAGCAATGCTTCCAGGCTTTTGACTAGGCATTGTGCGCTCTGCCTGTGAGATGGTGGGGTATGCACAAGGGTAGTTTTGATGATTGGCGTGAGTGTAGGAGGATGATAAGAAAAAAATTTGAGAAGCTGAAGGTATGAATGACAGACAAGTATGATGAGAAGGATAATCCATGTGCAAACTTGGCCAACTAGGCTAAGGCCTATGGAGCAAAGCCTCAACCTAAATGGGTGCACTTGTTCTGTCACATCTTGGATGTCATCCCGATGAACTGGTACTTAGAGACAGAGCTCCACCATGGCATAGGTGAATGGGATATTCTACGTAAAGGATTCATAATGGCATTAAGCTTCGAAGACAGGTTTGACTGTATTGATGCAGTGCTACAAGAAGTTAAAGCAACAATCTTTAGGATACAACAAGATCGTTTGGATCTGTTTCAACCCGATTGGACTACTCAGCTGAGCCACGCATTGGAATGCTATATATAATGTGACTACTGAAGAAGAAGATGAGGACCCATGAATGATTAATATTCCTGAAACCAAGGGTCACTGCGAGGTCGAGGGACCGCAGATCGAGAATCTTGATATAACCGCACCACCAAAAATGAAACAGGTAAATATTGATACAGAGGCAGAGCCCAAATTCGCAAAGATTAGAGATTACTGGGATGACACAATAGTAGATAGGGTTGTCGAATTGCTCCGCGAATACCAGGATTTGTTCCCTACCAAGTTTACAGAGTTAGAGGGGATAATAGGAGACTTGGGCATTATAAAGATCATGTTAAAAACTAGCGCGATGCTAGTTAAGCAAAGACCTTACCATCTCAATCTGAAGTATAAGGAGAATGTCAGCTTAGAGTTAGATAAGATGCTCACAACAGGCATCATTGAGCCCATAGAAGAATTTGATTGGGTAAGCCCAATGGTGGTATAGGAAAAGAAGCAAAAAGATGAAATAAGGATATGCGTAGATCTCAGGAAGTTGAATGACGCTTGCGTGCATGATCCTTTCCTGATTCCATTCACTAATGAGATATTGGATAATGTAGGTGGCCAGGAAGTGTACTCCTTCACTGATGGGGTTTCTGGGTACCATCAGATCAAAATTGCGCCTGAAGGTAGAAGCAAGATGACCTTCGCGGTTGAATGGGGATGTTCTTAGTACACTGTAATTCCTTTCAGATTAAAGAATGCGCCTGCAAATTTTTCACACGTAGTCATTGCTACATTCAAAGACTTCATTCATAAGTTTCTAGAGTTGTACTTTGATGACTAGACTATGTTTGGGTTGGTAAAATTCCATGTGGCAAGTTTGTGCTTAATGCTAGATACTTGTCAAAGGTACCATATTACTCAATCTGAAGAAATGTTTGTTTTGTGTTCCTTTTGGGACTTTGTTGGGTCATGTGGTTTGTAGATAGGGACTGATGGTAGATCCCATAAAGATCGTAGTGATACTTAACTTGGAGGCACCGAGGAGTGTGAAACAATTGTGTGCAACCTTGGGACATACTGGGCACTACAGGAAGTTTATCAAGGGCTATGCCCAAATCACCGCACCTATGGAGAAGTTGTTGAAAAAGGATGTCATGTTCTATTGGAATGAGGGCTGTTAGAAAATCTTGGATGTACTAAAAGGAAAAATGGTCACCATGCCGATTTTAGTCTTCCCGGATTGGAAGAAGGAGTTTCACGTGCATGTAGACACGTCATGTATAGTAGTAGGAGTAGTACTGACACATGCTGATGGAGGATAATTGGACCATCCTATAGCGTTCGCAAGCAAGAGGTTATCTAAGGCTGAGAAGAACTGTTCCACCCCCGACCACAAAGGATTAGCCATGGTATACGTGCTCCAGAATTTTAGACACTATTTACTGGGTGGAGATTTTAAGATTTATATGGATCATTCTGCGTTGAAATACCTGTTTAATAAGCCTGTGTTGGGGGAGAGAATCTGTAGGTGGTTGTTATTGTTCCAAGAGTATGATTTTGAAGTTATTATGAAGCCTAGACAACTAAAAGCAAGACCATACCATCTATTGCGCATCGAAATGGGGGAAGAGCCCACTAATTTGGACGAGTGATTATCTGACATGTAGCTATTTGCAATGCGCATTGCAGATGGTCACTTTGAAGAAATCATACACTTCCTAACGAAAGGAACTACCTCGGAAGGCTACACCACCCAACAAAAAAAGGAGTTAGTGGTGCGCGCGACAAACTTTTCTGTCATTGCTAGACATTTGTACAAAATGGGGTCTAATGAAGTATTACGACGATATGTACCGGAGTTTGAAAGGAGCAGTATCCTTGCAGATGCTCATGGGGGTTTCGTGGGAGGGAATTAGATAGGAAGAGAAATCGTACAGAATATTCTACACTTAGGGTTGTGGTGGCCAACCCTCCATCAGGATTCAAAATCTTACAGTAAGGTGTGTGATGTGTGTCAAAGGACTGGCAGTCCATCACAGAGAGATGAACTTCCTCTCAACCCACAGATGATGTTACAACCTTTCAACAAATGGCGATAGATTTTATGGGACCCATTCAGCCCCAAGGGAAGAAGATGGGAGTGTGGTACATTATCACCACGACTAAGTATTTGAATCGATGGGTAGAGGCACAGATTGTGAAGGACTACATAGGCATGACCACTGCCAAGTTTCTCTTTGAGTATGTACTAACGCAATTTGGGTGTCCAACAATTTTGATGAGTGATTGTGGTATGCACTTTTTGAACGAAACGATCAGCATGCTAATGGAGGAATTTTAGGTATATCACCAGAAAACCACACCTTATCACCCATATGCTAATGGGACGATGGAAGCATTCAATAAGGTACTGGGGAACGTGCTGACCAAGGTTTGCAATGCTCAGCAAAATGATTCGGACTTGCGCATACCCACCGTAGTATGGGCCTATCGAACGACATGCAAAAAGTTGACTGGATAGACACCCTGTAGGCTTGTATATGGTGTTGAAGTAGTGATGCCCATGGAATAGATTGTGCCTAGTCTGTGCATAGTAGCATTCATGGGTATGACGGATCGCAGAGCCCTAGAAGAGAGGCTTGGGCAGCTTGCTGAGCTTAACGAAGAAATATTTAAGGCTCGATTTCACCAACAAGTTCAAAAACAGCGTGAAAAAGCATGGCATGATCAGCACATTAAGCTGTGCACCTTTAAGGTAAATGATATGGTTTTGTTAGATGACAGAAAGTTTGATAAATTCCTAGGGAAATTCAAAATGCACTGGCTAGGGCCCTATGTCATTAAGGAGATTACCGATGGTGGATTTGTTTAGTTGGTTAAATTGAACGAAGATCCTGTTATCACTATAAAAAAAAACAAAAATATTTTAAATTCGGAACATCAATTTGATTGAAGAGGGTAGTGTTAGTCTGAGTTTAGTTCTCTTTTAAAACATGGCTTTCTTCAGTGACCACTATGCTCTGCTTCAACTCAGCAATGTTTGTGATATCTATCTCGTTAGGGTGGGAAATTTTATGGAAAAGCTTGTATTTGGCTTATGTAAGACTCATTTTCAGTAATGCATATTTGACTTTACTTCTCAGGATTCATGAAGGATTTTTTATGTTCAGAATATGTGATGTTGTCCTTTTCTTAATTCTTACAATGGTATGGATGTATAATCACTCAGAATTCACTGAATGTGCTCTGACTTCCTGTATACATTTATAAACTATGTGGTCCCATATAAGTTTATTTTCTGCATGTTTAAATGCTAAATGACTTGACTTCCATGTAAGGTTGAGTTCATTGTGATATTGAGGTGTTGTTGACTCCATAAGCCCAATGGATAGTTGTTAAATCTGTTTCCACCATTCATATTTGTCATAGTTGTTCTATAAGAGTTAGCCATCTTATCTTTAATCAAAATCATTAATCCATTTAGAGAGAGCCCTCTCAGGTTGAGGAGGCTAAGCCTCAGCCTAAAGTAGGTTTGAAACAGTTACTTGAAGTCTTCCTGTTCTGCAGCCTTCCAGGGTCTGATTTTGAGATAACATTTTGGTGCATCTGCCGGGAGTCGAAGATTAATCATTCCCGAAATCAAAGGGACTGAACTTCTGAAGGTAGCAGGAGCTCAGGAGAATTTTTGAGGTTGCAAATCTACCTTGGCGACTCCATTATTGAAGAATTCAAAATTCATAGATTCATGGTGATTCCACTGGAGTTATGAAGGACTCAGATGCTACCATTCTTATTTC
>APFE031573548.1:59352-84025 GCA_000404065.3 Pinus taeda
AGGAATTCATGGTTTCCCAAATCATTTTCCCAAGGATGCATATTTTCTAAGGAATGGTCCAAAATTCAATGAAGAAGATTTAAGTTTAACTTTGAAGCATATATCAAATTTCTGTGATTTTATTGAGCTTCTTAGAGTTAAACATGAGGATGTTTGCATTATGTTGTTCTATGATACATTTCAAGGGAAATGTAAACGGTGGATTGAAAGTTTTCCTGCCAAATCCATTAAGTCATTTGAAGACTTTTGGTTTATGTTTTTGGAGGAATGGATAGATAGATCAGAGGTGGTGGCAAAATATCCTTCAATTCAAGGTTTCAAACAATGGAATAATGATCATAGTAATGGAGAAAGAGATGAAAATTTTTCTTTGTCCTTGTCCTCGTATCTAAAATCATTTGAGTGTAAGGTAGAGGATAAGATGAAATTTTTGAATGAAGTTGCTAAGGACATTGAGAAAGACATTGAAGGTCTACAAGGTCAAATTCAATCATATAGTCTTCATGGTCATGATCATTATTTTCAAAAGGTTTTTATGTCAGAACACAAGGAGAGAGTGTTGCTTCCTTTCTCTTTTACAATTGAGGAAGAGTACACTGTTGTTGAAGATCAGTTTGCACAACCAGAAAGTTACAAGAATATTCAAGCTGATCATGTATTCTGGGATCCTATAGCTAAGTACATGGAAGAGTTTTACTCTCCAGTGTTTTAGTTTTTCTATGAAGAACAGAGGCAATTTCAATGGAAGTGGTCATCACAATATCATAACGGCTCTGAACTCCAATGCAGTCAAAAAACTCAAATATCATATAAGACAAATGATTGGCTACATTGGAAATTTCACATTGATTGAGCTGAAAGAAATTTGAAATGGATAGGGTAGGTAGGTAGGAATATGCAAATAAGCTCAAGGTTGACTGAGCATTTTTCAGTAGATGTAGATTTCTTTTTCCTACAGTGATTATCAAGCTTAAGCCCGAGGTGAAGGCCCAAGAATCTTGAAAGGGATCCTTGTCAAGCAATGTCTATTATCATAAAGGATGAAGCACTGGACCTGCGAGTTCTTAGTGTACTACAGGAGCACACTATCCCAAGTGGAGCCACCTGTTATCACTAAAAAAAAAACAAAAATATTTTAAATTTAGAACATCAATTTGATTGAAGAGGTTAGTGTTAGTCCGAGTTTAGTTCTCTTTTAAAACAGGGCTTTCTTTAGTGACCACTATGCTCTGCTTCAACTCAGCAATATTTGTGATATCTATCTCGTTAGGGTGGGAAATTTTATGGAAAAGCTTGTATTTGGCTTATGTAAGACTTATTTTCAGTAATGCATATTTGACTTTACTTCTCAGGATTCATGAAGGATTTTTTATGTTCAGAATATGTGATGTTGTCCTTTTCTTAATTCTTACAGTGGTATGGATGTATAATCACTCAGAATTCACTGAATGTGCTCTGACTTCCTGTATACATTTATAAACTGTGTGGTCCCATATAAGTTTATGTTCTCAATGTTTAAATGCTAAATGCCCTGACTTCCATGTAAGGTTGAGTTCATTGTGATATTGAGGTGTTGTTGACTCCATAAGCCCAATGGATAGTTGTTAAATATGTTTCCACCATTCATATTTGTCACAGTTGTTCTATAAGAGTTATCCATCTTATCTTTAATCAAAATCATTAATCCATTTAGAGAGAGCCCTCTCAGGTTGAGGAGGCTAAGCCTCAGCCTAAAGTAAGTTTGAAACAGTTACTTGAAGTCTTCTTGGTCTGCAGCCTTCCAGGGTCTGATTTTGAGATAACATCTGTTATCACTCAAGAAAAAAAATGTTTTAAATCCTGAACATTCATTATTTAAAAATTTCTCAAAGGGTTCTTATGGATGGAAGTCCCGTGTTTCTTCTCTATCAGAGCTGGATTGAGATTAAAAACACAGTGCATACTTTTGTCCTAGGAGACCGAACGCACTCTCAAACAAAGGATATCTATGCAATGTTAGAGAAGTTGTCTAGGGATGCAGGATATGTGCCTGTAAAGGACACTCTATTGTATGATGTGGAGGACTAGAAGAACTAGTACACTCTTCGGTACTGTAATAAGAATTTAGTTATTGCTCTCAACCTTATCACTACAGCTGGGACAACATGTGGCTCGCTAATAAAAAAGATGTCATGATGTCTACATATTTGAAGCTTGGAATGTTGGATGAGAAATATTTCGGGGAATATCATGCTTTCTGATCATATAAGAATGAAATACTCCCTGGAAATGTTTGTCATGTTGGATGAAACCAGCAAGAAGCAAGTCATATTTCAGCATTGGCCTTGCTTCCATGGGCAGGGAATGGGCATTAATGTTCATACCATTTGGAGCCAATACTGCACTTGTTTTGGCTACTGATAAGATTGCGAATAATGCTTTGATTGGTCTCATCTAAACTGCGGAAGTGTTCTAAGACTGACATTACATTGGTTCATCAAGCATAAATTTAATTATCAGAACATTCAGGGACTATTTTGAGAACAGACAATGAACCATTTTGATCTTGACAATTGGTTCTCCTTGCCTCTGCATATGGGTGTATCGAAATTTAAAAAATCTGTTGTAACATTCCACTTCTCCGCTATGGTGTTTACACAATAGCAGAACAGAGTTAGAAACAGGGTTTCCTTGTGTGTAGTGCTTGGCTTCGTGGAGGGTTTCAGCACCCGGCAACAGCATAATCCGCAACTATGATGGCAAAAAGCTGCCAAAAGTGTTGAGAGGGTGTTGTTAGATGCATCCTGCAGTGGCACTGGTATCATTTGGAAAGATGAAAATGTGAAAAGTAAGAAGAGTGCGGTGGATATAACGAAAGGTGATTTTCTGCAAAAGCAGTTACTTCTTGTAGCAATTGATGTGGTGGATGCAGGCTCAAAATCAGGAGGTTATGTAGCATACTCAACTTACTCAATTACTGTGGCAGAGAATGAGGCAGTTGTGAACTATGCACCTAGCAAGCGTGATGTAAAAGTTGTCCCATATGGTTTGGACTTTGGTCGACATGGGTTTATACGTTTTAGGGAGCACCGCTTTCACCCATCTTTGGAAAAGGCAAGGCGTTTCTATCTGCATGTTCATAGCATGGATGGCTTTTTGTTGCAAAGCTGAAAAAGATGAGCAGCACCAAATCAATTCCTAAAGAAGCTGAAGTTGAAGAGAACATTCCTAAAACTATGGAAGATAAAGACGGTGAAATAAATTAATGGTATCTTGGATTTCACAAGGCGACAAAATCTTGCTCTTTAGCTATTCTATCAGGATGTTAGACATACTGGAGAAATTTCTTATTCGTAAGGGTTATTGCTTTTCTCGGCTTGATGGGTCAACTCAAATGAATAGTCGCCAGTTCCTGGTTGACAATTTTAATAGAAGTCCAGGCAAGCAAGTCTTCCTTATTTCTACTCGCGCTGGTGGGCTGGGACTAAATCTCATTAGTGCAAATCAAGTGGTTATATTTGATCCAAACTGGAACCCTGCAATGGATTTGCAAGCACAAGACCAGTCATTCCGTTATGGGCAGAAACGACATGTTACAGTATTTCGCTTTCTTGCTGCAGGGTCCCTGGAGGAACTTGTTTAACACCTGCCAGATATATAAACAACAACTTTTCAACATTGTTGTTTCTGGAAACCTTGAAAAACGCTACTTTGATGATGTGCAGGGCAGTAATGGATTCTTGTGGATGTGCTCAACAGCCAACTTTCAGAGAGGTCATTGATGCTATTCAAGTTGGTGGTAACCTGAATGCAACAATTACTATGGGATTTTCAATGAAGGAGTTGTTCCATATGATTTGGGACAAGCATGTCTGTGATTTATTTTCAGAGGAGTCTTTTCCTGGTTTCTCTGGTCCATACAGGGGTCAAAATCTCTTCACAAGAAATTCGTTGAGCAGGGTGTTTTGCAGTAATTGGTTCCAGTTCTGCTAGATCAAATCTTAATTATGGAAATCCTATTACAGAATGGCAACATGATATTCCGGGTTCTAGACTGAACAAGCCTATTGCAAGTGATTTTGAATCCATGCAGTTTGAACTTAGAACACGAAGATGGATATTAGAGAAGATTTCAAGAGTCCACAGCTGCTACTTCTATGCGCCTTCAAAAGATCAAGTCTCAGATGCCACCTGTTGAAATTTCCCCTGTTATTAAAACTCTGTTCACTATTCTAAGGAATGTCAGGGATCATTTAAATGAAACTAAATCCAGTTGCTTGCGCAAGGCTAATCCTATATTTCAATGATCCATTCCAAAGTATTAAGTTGTTCTACAAAGGAAAAGTTGTTGTTCTTGTGTGTACTGGGGGTAGATGCTCGTGTTTCTGCAGCAGCTACAGCAATAAGACACCTTGAAAATTCACCTCCTTGTCATATTGCATCATTTGAAGATACAGCTAAGTCAGCGGAAAGAATTTCCTTAAGGCAGCCACAAATCAAGTAAGGTTTTGTTTCAGATTTTGATGGTCTTCCTTGGTATAATCTTTCTTGAAGAATTATACATTTCCATTCAGTTTTGAGAGGCCTTGGAGCAGTTGAAAGAATGTTTAAATAACAAGAGGCCCAAAATAGCAAAATTTTGGGTTGAAACTGTGTTTTTGGAATCACATAGCAGTTTCGTAGCGCGCTACGAAACTGCTGAAGATGATTAATGTACAGCAGTTTCATGGCACGTTGCGAAACTGCTGAAGCTACACAATCTAATCTCAGTCAACCGGTTTTGAAATACAAGCAGCAATTTTGAAAAGGGTATGTCTACAAGGAATCATCTGAGGCCATCAGCTTTCAACAAGATCAAGATAGCTTGCAAGAACTTTTGCCTACACATATGAAAACGGTGGATAGCGTATTAAGGACGTGGCATTTTGTCATATCATAAAAGAATTGAAGCATGCATCAGACAGCTTGAATGCATTTTCCCCTTTTGTTTTCAAAATAGTCGATGAGACATCATCAAATCAGGTTTCATAACACTGGACAGCACATCACAACGTGGCCACCGTCATATTTTGAGGGATAACAATTTAAAACCGACTCATGAAGATTTGAAGACCATAAAGCCGAGAAGCAAGGATAGGCTCCCAATTTTTCTGGACAGTGGAGAAAGTACAGCGTTCAAGGTCAACATGGAGCATTAAACACTCATCTCCACCAAACTGAAAGAGAACCAGATGTCAAAGAAAGGAATCATTTTAATTAAGGCCATTATGCATGTAATATGGAGTTAGAGTCATAGTTGATTTAGATCTCTAAAAAAACTCCAGTCAATAGTATGTTGTATTTATTAAAGTAGTTAGAGTTTAAGAGTTGTTAGTAATAGAAGTAGTTTTCGAATTCCCCTCATGCTTGAGGAGGAATCTCGATCAGTTAGAATAAGAGCTCTATATATAGCTGAAACAGCAAGGTAATCAGGGTTGGAAATTTTATAACAGAGTATTGTTTGGCTTATGTAAAGACATAGTTCAGTAATATAAGTTGGTTTCTTTTCTTCTCAGGATTCATGAAGGATTTCCATGTTCAGAATGTGTGATTTTATTCTTTCCTTAATGTCTTTTACAGTTGCATAGATGTGTAATCACTCCGAATTCACTGATTGTGCTTTGATTTCCTGTATGCATTTATGAACTGTGGTTTTATATGAGTTGTGTTCTGAACATCCAAATGCTAAATGCCCTGACTTCTATGTAAAGGCAGTATCATTTTTTACTGAAGTATGATTGACTCCATAGGCCCAATGGAAACTTATGTAATGTTTGTCCAGCCTTCATATTTGTCAATGTTATTCCACAAGAGTTAGCCATCTAATTATTAGTCAAAATCAATAACCCTTTGAGAGAGCCCTCTCAGGCTAAGGAGGCTAAGCCTTAGTCAAAAGATTGGTTTGAAACAGTTACTTGAAGTCTTCCTGGTTTGCAGCCTTCCAGGGCTTGATTTTGAGATAACAGATCCCTTCCCAGGAAAGGTTAATGGCAGCCGATTGAAGCCATACAATGGTGATTCAGCCAACACGAATATTCCAATTTAATTTGTCCTTGAATTAAATTGTGAATTAAAATCAAATTTAGTCTTGACAGCTACTTGAAAATAATTAATTAAGTTATTTTGACTTAATTAGTTGGAGAAATTCAAGTTACAAGTCTTTCTGAAGTCATGCAAGATTTATCCCTTAAATTAAGAAGATAAGACTTAAATTAAGGAGATAAGATTGAGTTATATTTGAGTTGTAATTAGTTAACTCAGTTTACTAAGTTAAGTCCAATTAAATTAGTTCCAAACTGTTTGAGGAACTAATAGAGAGTTAACAGTAAGTTGATGCATGCATGCACTCAACTAGTGTACTCCAGTTAACTAAAGATTCCCTCATCAGAAACTCATGCATGTCTATTTTGAGAAGGACCCATTTAAGATTAAAGTCAAGGATAGTGAACTATCATTTGCATGTGTTTTCTTATAAAGAAAAATCATGCATGCAGAAGGAATAATTCCTTGAGGATTGCCAAATTCTGCCAGTGTGTGAGATCAAAAGTGTTCCACTTGGTGAGGTGAGAATCATCCCAGAGGAACATCACGAGGAAATAGGAGCTTGGAGGTTAGATATGAAGGCTTGAGAGAAGCCAGGATTGCTTGTGAGCACCTATGAGGAATGTACTGAGAGCTGGATAGCTATGAGAGCTAAGGGTTTTTATAATTCCTATGTATTTCCACCTTGTATGATAATACAGATAGTGGGGTCTTTATCTGAGGCTTTCCCAAAGTATTTTCATGTGTATTGTGCATTGATTCTTCTTCTTCTGGTTATATTGTTCACCTCAATCTTTAAGCTTCTGCAAATTGATAGTAGAAGTAGGTTATAGTATTCTACTTTGATTTATATTGCATTATCGAGTTAACCTATAGTAATATTTTCTACATGGTATCAGAGCTAGATTTGTAGAGAATTTTCTACATGGTACTAGAGCCAACTTTATCAGAGTTGTGAAAAATATACGGAGAAGATAATTCGAAGTTTGAAGTTTGGGGTTGTAGGTGCAAATCGAATTCTTATCATACTTCAAGGTTGGCCAATGGCATTCTATGGCTTGAGACTCGAGTATGCCTTGAAGGTATCTCGAATTACATAGCATGGAAATATAGAATGGAGGATGTATTAGAAGATAATGGCTTAAAGGAATTTGTTGATCAAGAAATCCAAAAGCTAGCTTCAACTAATCCACAAGAGTTGGCTGAGTGGAAGAAGTGTGTGGCGAAGGTGAGATGGATCATCCTTGAGGGAGTTCGAGACCATATTGTCTCGAGTCTCCATGGGAAGGATACTCCATTTTCAATGTGGAAGACATTGAAGGACCTCTACCAGAACAATAGTGACTAGAGGAAATTGGCGCTCAAGGATAAGCTTCAAAGAATCTAGATGGAGAAGGGCGATACTATTTCCACATATCTAAACAGCCTCACCACATGTAGAGATGAGCTTAGCAGTGTGGGAATAACTACTTCCGATGATGATATGGTAAGCCTTCCTCTCCATGGCCTTCCAAAGAGTTGGAATAGCTACCAGGACTGTGTGAATGGAAGGGAGAAACTGCCAGATTGGGAACGACTGTGGTCGGATCTGATGAAGGACAAGATCAGGAGGAGCACATGAGATGGTTCTTCATCCAAGGATGATGATGAATAAAATATGGCTTTAACAAGTAAGGCAAGGAAAGGGGAGGGGAAGGCATCCCATTCCAAATTGAATTCTTCTCATGGAGGGAAGAAGGGCGACAAATCTAAAGTGAGATTCTTTAATTGTCATGAGATGGGACATTATGTGATTAATTGCCTATAGAAGAAGTCTAAAAAGGGATCCTCGGAAGGATCGAAATGTGAGGAATTAGCCTCTCAGTTCGAAATGGACTTTACCCTCATCGCATGCATGGTGTCATCAATGATGGGTTGTGTTTGGTATCTTGATAGTGGAGCCTCATTCCACATAATCGGCGATAAAAGTTTATTGAGTGCCTTGGAAGAGAAATACCTCAAGATGTGCATAGAGATGGGTGATGATGGAAGGTATAGTGTTTCAGGAGTGGGCATGGTTTCTTTTCACAGGGAGCATGGAGCTCCTATCACCTTGACAGATTTGAAGTATGTGCCTGGACTGAAGAAGAACTTGGTATCGGTCGAGATGTTGGAGGACAAAGGCTACGATGTTATCTTCAGTAAAGGAAAGGCATTCCTGAGACACATATCCATGGATTAGACCAATAGAATAGGGATTCGGGTGAAGAATCTCTATAAACTAGAGGTAGATGATTGTGCAACATTAAGTACCACAACAGAATTGGTGCAAAGCCAAGACATTGGTGAGTTGTGGCATAGGCGGTTGGGCCATTTGCATCATGGGGCTTTGAAGATAATGCAGTAGATATCTATAGGACTTCCCAAAGGTAAACTTGAGCAAGTTGACACATGCAAAGGTTGTACCTTGGGAAAGTACACCAAGTCTTCATCTCATGATCGAGACAGTCAAGTAGAGGCTATCTTAGAGCGAGTTCATATTGATTTGTGTGGACCATTCTCGATGGCATCCACAACGAAGCAAAGGTATTATGTGATTTCCATTGATGACTATTCTCGTAAATGCTGGATTTATTTCATGCAGAAGAAGGACCAAAATTTCACAAGTTTTGTGAGTTCAAATCTTTGGTCGAGAAAGAGTCAGGGAAGAAGATCAAGGCCTTGAGAAGCGATAACAATGGAGAATATGTCTCTCAAGAGTTTAAGGACTTTTGTGCAATGGAAGGAATTAAACGTGAGTTAACGGCACCTCATAACCCACAACAGAATGGGGTGGCCAAGAGGAAAAACAGAACTATTGTAGGGGCAGCACAGGAAATGCTACATGACCAAGGCCTACCACTTCACTTGTGGGCTGAGGCATGCAACACAACGATCTATTTATAGAATAGAAGCTTGCATCACATACTTGGGATGAAGACACAAAAGGAAGCTTTCTCCAGTAAGAGACCAGATGTGGGTCATTTTAGGATCTTTGGCTCATCGGTATATTGCCATGTGACAAAGGATGCACAGAAGAAGCTTGAGCCAATAGAAGAGTTGGGGATATTTGTGGGGTACACTGATACACCTCACAACTATCGGGTGTACTTGACTACCAGTCGGAGGATAGTGGTTTGCATAGATCTCAAGTTTGATAAGCATATGGCCATGCGAGTTTCCCTTGAGAGGGAGCTCCAACTACAGGTTGTGGAGGAACTATTGGTTCCTAAGGATGAGGAGCCTCAAACTGATGTGGAGCAACCGCATGTAGAGGTTCTAGGAGTGGAGACATCCACTCAAGTAGAGTCTTCCAGAGATGGACGAAAGCGCACAAGAGAAGCTGACAGATTTTTGGAGGATGCGAGAGAGAATGTGGGAGCACCATCTTCTTAGCATAGACAGAGGAGGTCACCTGAGAGGTATAGTGGATACATGGCCCTTGCTAGGGAATGTGTTGAGACCTAGCCATCTTCCTTTGAGGAAGCTATGCAGCAGTCGATTTGGGTTGATGCTATGGTGGAGTATGACCCCATAGTTCATAACAGTGTTTGGGACGTGGTTCCAAGACCGAAGAACAAGTCAGTTGTGAGTTCCCATTGGCTTTACAAGGTAAAGCAAGATGTTGATGGTAGTGTGGAGAAGCATAAGGCAAGATTTGTTTCCCGTGGCTTTTCATAGGTTGAGGGGATTGACTACGATGGGACTTTTTCTCCTGTCACAAGGTACTCATCTATCAGATCTATGTTGGCATTATCAGCATAGATGGGTTGGAAGATCCATCAGATGGATGTGAAAACTGCATTCCTCAATATCTAGATTGAGGAAGAGCTGTACATAGAGCAGCCGGAAAGTTTTGAGACCTTCGATCATGAGTCACATGTGTGCCAACTCAAGAGAGCATTGTACAGGCTAAAGCAAGCACCTCGTGCTTGGTACACCAAGATAGACAACTATTTCACCGGATTGGGCTTCACAAAGAGTGAAGCAGATGCGAACCTGTACCACATCGTGGTGAAAGGTAAGCTATTGATCATCGTACTTTATGTTGATGATATCATATTGATTGGCGATGCTCAGTTGATCATGTCTTGCAAGGAGGACCTTGCAAGATAATTCGAGATGAAAGACATGGGTCTCATGCATTAATTCCTTGGCATGGAAGTGTGGCATAAGGATGGGGAGTTGTTTGTGTCTCAGGGCAAGTATGCCAACGAGATACTCAGGAGATTCTACATGGAGAAGTGCAAGCCCATGTAGACTCCTCTAGCAGGTAACTGGAGGAAGGAGGTTGCTACTTCACAAGAAGTGGTAGAGGCTACTGTGTACTGGCAGCTTGTGGGTTGACTGATGTACTTAATGAACACATGACCAGATTTGTGCTATGCGGTGAACCAGCTGAGTCAAGCGATGGTTCAGCCTACCAAGATGTTTTGGAAGGCGACAAAGCATGTATTGAGATACCTTAGAGGCACATCTCAATATGGATATGGTACAGATGGACAGAGGGAGTGAAGCTACAGGGCTTCACTGATGCAGATTGGGCAGGGAGTCCATCAGATTGGAAGAGCACATCAGGAGGGATTTTCAACCTTGGGTCAATGGTAGTTTCTTGGTACAAGAGGAAACAAAGGTTAGTTGCACTCAGCTCGATAGAGGCAGAATACATGGCTTCAAGTCAGGCAGCGTGTGAGGCCATTTGGATGTGGAAAATCCTAGATGGTTTGTTTGATCAGAGGATTGATCCAACTGTGATCTATTGTGATAATCAGAGTTGTATCAAACTCTCTGAGAATCCAGTATTTCATGATAGTTCCAAGCACATCAACATCTGGTATCATCATCTCAGAGACTGTGTAGCGGGAGGATCATGTTGTTGCAGTATATTTCGACAAAGGAGAAAGATGCTGACATTTTGACAAAGGCATTGTCAAAGTGTAAATTTGAGTTCCATAGAGAAAGGATTGGGGTGGTAGATAATCCCTTTCTTGTTGAGAGGGAGTGTTGAAATATGGCATCAAGAATATTCCAATTTAATTTGTCCTTGAATTAAATTGTGAATTAAAATTTAATTTAGTCTTAACAGTTACTTGGAAATAATTAATTAATTTATTTTAAATTAATTAGTTGGAGAAATTCAAGTTAGAAGTCTTTCTGAAGTCATGCAAGAGTTATCTCTTAAATGAAGGAGATAAGATTGAGTTATATTTGAGTTGTAATTAGTTAACTCTGTTTACTGAGTTAATTCCATTTAAATTAGTTCCAAACTGTTTGAGGAACTAATGGTGAGTTAACAGTCAGTTGATGCATTAATGCACTCAACTAGTGCTACTCTAGTTAACTGAAGATTCCCTCGTCAGAAACTCATGCATGTCTATTTGATAAAGACCCAGTTGAGATTAATGTTCAAGGACAATGTACTATCAGGTTCATCTGTTTTCTCATGGAGAAAACTCATGCATGCAGTCAAGGATTCATCCTTGAGGATTGTGCAGTTTTGAAGGCTTGGTTTTCCACTTGGTAATAGGCAAATCAACCACAAGGAATAGCGCAAGGAAATAGGAGCTTGGAGGGCAGAGAGGAAGGCTGGAGAGAAGCCAAGATTGCATGTGAGTCTCTGTGAGGATTGTACTGAGATCTGGCTAGCTGTGAGAGCTAAGGCTTTGTATAATTCCTATGTATTTCCACCATGTATGATAATACAATAGTGTGGGGTTTTTAGCTGAGGATTTCCCCAAATTATTTTTCATGTGTATAGTGCCATTGATTCTTCTTCTTTTGGTTATATTGTTCAGCTAAATCTTTAAGCTTTTGCAAATTGATAGTAGAAGTAAGTTATAATATTCTGCTTTGACTTATATTGCATTATCGGGTTAACCTACACAGATTTTCTACAAGTGTGACGGTGCCTTCTTTATATGGGTCTTCACTACGATGTTTCTTCACTGTGGAAGATTGTTTTTCGGGGTTGAAATCGCATGACCATTTGAACCTTCTATGAGTACATATGATAAAAACATGATTTTATTATGATTAATATTTTTATGCAATGGGATATTTTATAATTAATTTTTGTATAATTTACTATTTATTGTGCAGTGTCATTATCCTCTGCTCGTGCGTGGGTGTGTGATCCATGACTTTCCCTAAGACCTACGAAATGCCATATCTAAATTATATGTATTTATACGTTGGATCACATCAATGGAGATTCATATGGCTAACACTCCATGGTGGTGTCAAGAGATAACTGAGATGTTTTGTATGTTTGAGAAGGAATTGTCGACGAGTTTCATGGACTTTCAAGTTCATCTTCTAATTCACCTAGTATATGATGTTGAATTAATTAGGGTTGTTTCTTGTCATTGGATGTTCTTCTTAGAGAGGTACATGAAGAAATTGAAAGGTTTTGTTCAACAAAGGGAAAAACCTAAGGGTTCTATGACAGAGGGGTATATATCATATGAGTATTTCTATTATGTTAGTGAGTAAATCAAGCAGATTGACAACACACCAGGTGCAGCGATTTGGGACGATGAAATGGGTGAAGACAAAAGAGAAGGGGAGCTTCTTGAAACGAATGGAAAGAGGCGCATGATAAAAATTAAGTGGCTTACCATTTGTCAAATTTACGCATAGTAAATATTCACACTAAACTTCATATTAATGCATATTTTGATCTCATACATACTATATATGTTGGTTTGATTTCATCAACAAATTCAAAAATCGAAGCCATCAACAAATTCATTCTTTACAATATGGAAGCGACACAACCATGGGTCGCATTGTTCGAGTAGAAGAGGAGGAAATGAGACAGTGACAGGAAATAATTCAAATAGTTGAATGGTAGAAGTGTGCCTTATCATGATCATTTAAAATAAAATATGCCAATGACATGTCCTAACAGTTGGGTTTCTGATTAAGTCAAAGAGAAATACGGTGCATCTAGTTATTACACACATGTTGAAGAGGATGTGCTAAACATAAGGATTGGGTGCAACAACTTGGTAATAATCTATTTTTGTACATTTTTGACTTCATACTACACCTTTGAATTATAACATATATATATTTTATATTTTTAATTATGTTTGGTCTATTAGACACATGACACTATGATTTTTTCACTTTTTTATAAGTGCATTTGTTCCCATCTATGTTGGCATATGGACATCATTTTCGCATGGAGGATGTCGATGATGGGTGCATGACACAAGACTGTGGAGTGGAAGTCAAGTTCGACCAATCTAGTCATGCTAGCCACCATGGTCAAAACCTAATGCAAGGGACATTAGGTTACATTGGAAAGATACAAGAGATCATTCAAGTGGACTTCTCTTCGTTCCAATGTGTTATTTTTAGGGGCAAGTGGTGGGACACCTTTGATCGGAATAATGTAAAGGAATTATATTGCAATAATGGGTTGAAATCTATCAACTCTAGAAAGATTTGGCATGAAGCTAGGGAGCCTTATGTTTTCCCAAAACACTGCAACCAGGGGTGTTTTTACCCAAATGTGTTGGATAGGGATTAGTGATTCATATTAAGACATGACCCTAGATCAAAACATATTTTTGAGAACAACAGCGTTATCATGCTAAGCGAGGAAGATAATCATGGTGATGACAACGAAGAGTGATATGTACTTGTGTTATTTCATCATTTATACTATTGTTGTATGTTTTTGTTTTGTTTTTTTTTTCTTGTTGACTAGCGGAATCGACAACGGCGGTGGTATCGTACTCGCATTACACCGGGTTGAATCCCACCAGCTGCCACTATAAACTCTAAGAGGAACAACCCAGCTCGCAAGAATGACCCTCGGTTAAGACGAGACTCGAACTCGTGACCTGCACAGCAGCACAGACGACTTAGCAAATCGTCCGCTGGCCATGAGACCAAACCTCTACGAGCAATGTTTTTGTTTTCTTTATTTCACTAATTATATTGTTTTTTTATTCATGTTGTTGGCATTTTATATAATTAGTAAGATTCACAAATGTTTTTACACGTTTTTTGTAATGGAAACATTTTTATACTTAAAACTAAGTATTTCCAATTCTGTACAATATCTATGATAATAGGGATTCAAGGTCACAATCCTTCTCAAATAGGAAAATGAGAAGAATATAACCAAAATTATAAAATAGTGAATTTAGAAACAACATTGAAGATTTATTCTCGATTTAAATACTTGTTAGTTTATTAATCAATTCACATGTTTTTTTTTTCTTGTTTAGTTCAAAATCAATATAAATCATGTAGTGATAGCTTTATGAGGACTTTAACAATGAAAAAATTGTGTATTAATATGTAAGATTAAATTCTTTACATGAGAGGTAAAGTCATGTTTACTATATTCAAGTTACACTTCTCGCAACATTATGTAAACTAAAAGGAGTTCTTATGCATGTATAAAATGTTGATTACATCTTTTTATGGACCACAAGAGAAACAAATGGGCCTACATGGATGCATGAGAGGTTTTAATTTTTTCTTCATAGATAATGGAACAATTTTGACTTTTCTTTTCAATGGTAATTATAAATAAAAGTTGAATTAATAAATATTTTATGGCTAAGAATTAAATGATAAATAATGTGATGGTGATTAAGAGGCATTTGTTTTAATTTCTAATAGACTTGGTGATGCATGTTTCTTTGCTATTTAGATTATGTAAAATACATATCTATTTTTATGTATTTATAAGTAAATTATTTAAAGTGGAGATGTATTCATTGTGAACATGATGTAATATTAGCTAGGAGAAATGTGAAATCATGAATTTTAGTGTCTATCTCATGACAAGTATGTGCAAGAAATAATATTTCTCAAGATGTTCATTAAGAAATAATCAAATATAATATTTGTCAAAAGTTTAAATCTAATATAGTATGATTTTTGTATTATTTAACTCATATTTATTATTAATTTTTTTTTAATATATACCAGTACAATTGCAAATAAAGAACCAAAATAGCACCAAAATGTTATATCTTTATTACTAGAAAAAAGTTCACTTGCCTCTTTAAGGGAAAACTTCTAATAGAGAAAATCCCCAATTACAAGTAACTTCACAAGCCTTATTTTACATTTCTTGATCCTCATCATTAGAGAGAAATTTCTAATTAAAAATGGTAAGAGTTGTTATAAATATTAAATTTAAATTGCTTGAAAATCTCATAATTTTAGTTGTTAAATTAAATTTTATAAAAATATAAAATTTTAAGTTATATTAAATCTAAATTAATTATAACAAACTCTGACTGAAGTTTTTTTAAATTTAACAATAGATTTACTTTTATAAACCAATATAGATCCATCTTAACAACGGATCTACTAAGAGCCAAGAGGGGTCGAATCTCATTATATGAAAATCTCTTTTTAGAATGTAAAACTTGAAAAAAGATGTACATGCCAAAAGATTTAATATCTTTTAGTGATTGATAAATCTATGATTAAAATGGATTTATAGTACTCTTTTTCTATCTCTATATATAGATCGACCATATTGTAATTTTTCACTGGTTAAATTGTGTTATTTTGAATAATTATTATTATTATTATTTTATATTAAAATTGAATGAGTTACAAATTAGAACTAACTAAATTATTTTACCTTTAATTAATTTTTCCTTGTGAGTATTGAAATATTTTACTAACTAGATTAGAATGAATATGAATGAACTATATAAGCAATAAAAAAATATTTATGATAATTTTACAATTATAGTTTCAACCATACTAAACTTTGTAATTTATAAAAATGTCTCTGCATTTTTTTGAGGTAAGTCGTTTTGCATGCAATTTTGTATATAATTTTTTATATAAGTTCACCAACACATAATCTATAATAAATATTATTTCATAAAAATAAACATCATGATGATAACCATCTAACAAACATAAACATCATCTAAGATATACATTCAAATTCACTACCACCATCTAAGTATATACACCTCTAGCACATATAAACATCATTATCTAGCACACAAATTGAATAATCTAACAAGGCATCATCATCGTAATCACATCTAACAAAATACAAGCATTGTAATCTAACATCATCACCACACACATCCTCAAATTAATATACATCTCTTGTCAAATAACTACTATCACATACACATTTATTCGCAAGCATATTAAATGAACATATCTAACATGACCTAACAATATAGACATCAACACCAACATATAAATTAAGTACATAAGCATGAACAAAAAATTAGCACCATATATATATAAAGTCAAATAGCTAGTATCAATATCTGATACAACAGACGTAGTAGTGGCAGTATGGTCTGCAACAAAAGACGATGTATGGTCAACCACTGCCTCAACGTCTGTCAAAGTTAGAGGAGGAGATGCCTAGTCTACTCTCTCAGGAGAAACATGAGGTACATACTCTAGCTTTGACATCAAATCATCAGGTGAATGACAAGGAGGTGTACTACCAAAAGGATCATTGACACCCTGATCATGATCTAATGGGGTATTACTACTAGAAGCATGATCACCACCCTCATCATCATGCTCTGATGGGGTAGCATTATGTGAAGGCTCATCTAACGTATCTGGTGTTGCATGACTTGCATCCCTCCTTTTTGCTAGTAACCTACTAGCCTCGACCATATGACACATAAGAGCCATTATCTCGTGCAGACAGTGCCTCAAGAGATCCACGAACCTAGGATTTGTGTTAATGTCTCGAGCCCTTACAGGGAAGACTCCCTCCTCAACCAAAACTCTAGACAATCTGTCAGAGAGTCCATCCTAAATCTCAAACTAGCCCTATGGGCTCAGATTCCCACACCCCCTTGAGGATGCGCCTCACCCTCTTGGGACTTTCCCATCTCCTCATCTACTCCCTCCAGTGGGGGATGAAGAATTTCCCTAAGGAATGTGCCGATGTCTACATAATATATAGTAAATAAAAATAATTAGACAATTTCATTAAATCATTTAATAAAACAAGTTAAAGAACTTGCTCGAATAAATTTATTTTAATTAATTAGGACAATAAAATGAAACTATATTAATTTAAAGAAAACACTAATGTTACCTCTATCATCTACAGGCTCATCCAGTGTGAAGATGATGTTGGGACATTGTCTCCAATCAATACCCGCATACGGAAATGACAACAAGATAAATGTGTTGTCATCCTCATTGGCCAATAGGCTAGTGCCTGGGTGGAAATCCTGATCGAATACTCTAGCAGGCCCCTCTTGGGCATCATTTGGCACCACATGCACATACGCACCTCAATCATCGACCTAGGAGGGCGACGGTCAAATGTAGGCCTCGTCTCTAGAAACCTCTTCAAAAATAAACAAAAAAACTCTAAAGTGAAAGGGAAGCTTGTCCTCCCATGTATCATCACATGAAATCTATCTAAAGTCATACAAAAATACCTCAAAAAAATGGAAACCCATCTGACACATTGTGGTGCCTGAATAAAAGAATCAACATAATACAAAAGAGGAAACTAATGCGTTTCCCATCACTAGTAAAGTTTGCGATGGTGGTCACTAATAATGAGTCACCTAACCTCCTGTGCAACAAAAGAAGCAATCCGGGGTTGTCCACCATGCACCTAAATTTTTTTTGGAGGAATTACATGAGCCCCAACATATCTCTGAGAGTAGACAAGCTGACTCTCTGCTGCAACCCCATGGGGGACATCAGGGAACTAGGGAAAATTGTCCCCTCTCCTAGACAGGTTAGTGATAAAATATATGTCCTCCTTAGAGGGCCTATACCACTCCTCAAGACTAACACGAAAACCCTGCTCCTGGACACTCCACTGATGGATCAGATGTGCCAACAAGATAGAGTGTACATTCAAGGATGTAGCCTTCTCATAGTACTTAAGGAGGCCTACATTTCTCAAGAGTGCTCGGGTAGTTGTGCTAATAGGGAGAAGGTATAAATCCATCTCCATCTCCTTCTTTCAGGTCTCCCATGGTCAAACCATATTGGATAGGTCTTCCATTTTCTCCTGCTCCCTCTTTTGATGTCTCTGATACATGATTGACATATAAAATACATCAACCTCATACATAAAACATAATTTTTTTATTAAATGAAAAATGTATTTATAAATATGGAAACATAACTTTCAATTAAAAAAAATATCCCCGGTGCACCCAAAAATAGTAATGCGCCAGCTCCAATGTGCTATCAAACACAACTGCACCAGAGACAGTGCATACATACGTATGATGCACCACTTTTGGTTCACATATATACATTTTCATCACATTGTCTCTCAAACTAATGCACCGGTGGACACATATAACATTTTTGCACTGGTACAAAGCATTCAAGTTATCGAATGCATCGAGCTATATTTTTTAATATTATTTTTGTGGTGCTTTTGGTAAATATAAACGCACTAGCATAACCTAAAAATGTATGCACTGACATACAATTTATAGTTTCTCCCGGTGCATTTTCATTTATGAAATGAACCACAAAAATAATGGTATGTTAGGTTCACGCACCGAACAATGCTACACACTATAAATTTATAAGGTGCATCGCTATTGATGCGAGCCGAAGTTGTCAAACACACCGCGAAAGATTTATTTTTTTCAAAAACGGTGGATTTTTTTACCTATTTTGCAATTTTAATTTGCCAAAAAAGTTAAAATAGAGAGAAAAATAGACATTACATAGACATTTGGTTGTCGAGGAGGAATTATTGACATGTAATTGAGAAAAAACCATTGTTTGAGAAAATTGGAAAGCCACGCATTAAGCACGGTATGGAAGGATGGTGAGTAAGAGAAGCATCGAGGTCAGGGCACTTGAATGAGGCAAGATTGATACTAGTGCTTAAGAGCTCTACAACATTGTAGATGGTAAAAATGAAATTTATAGCCTCGAGGATTTTTATTTTATTTAACCCTCTTTTAGTGCGTTATTATAACTGCACTAGTGCGTCAATTATCCAAGTGCATCATTTTTTTTCTAATTAAAAAACCTATAGTAGTGCTTTTGTTAAGGTGCCCTTGGGCATTTAAATACATGTACCACACCGGTTCTTTGTTGGACTATAGCACTGCATCTTTTAAAAATTAAAAACCGCCTAGAGGTGCTCTTTAGGAGATGCACTGGGGCGTTTTAATACATGAACAACACCAGTTCTTTGTTGGAATATAGCACCACATATAGAAAATATTTGCAAATTAAAAACTATAGCGGTGCACCTTCTAAGTATGCACCGGGGCGTTTTACTACAAGAAGACCATTGATGTTGCAAGTGTATATAAAATGAACAATTTCAAAAATTTAACCTTTATCTGGTGCTATCGATTATTCAAGCACCGGTGCGTGGTACATTGTGCATGCACCAGGTCATTATAGTACTGGTTTAACACCGGGTGATCATCACAGTATAGCACGGGAATTGGAAAAATGAATTTAGATTGACATTTTTGTAAACTTAACCCTTTTCTGGTGCTATTGAGTAGTATATGCACTGATGATCTTTATTATTTAGCACACCATTTTTTTTAATTTAAAAAAAATCTACCACAACGCACCATATTCTATTCGACATTAGTGCCTATATGGATATTAAAGCACTAGTGTGTTTGTATATTGTAGACACACCATCATAAAAAACACTTGCTAAAACATTCACCTACTCACTTCCGCTACAAACAGATTTTTGGGCTATTTTTATAGGGGCTTCCGCAAAAACCTACGCTAGAAGGTATTTTCCTTATAGTGCCTGTAGGCTCTAGGAACTAGTAACTCAACCCATGTTGTTTCAAGGCTCCAAATCATTTGTTCCAACCCACATCCTTAGGTAACCTAAGAAACAATCAGAAGAAAACAAGTGGGAAACCCACAACACCATGGCTATCCATGAAATGGGAAGGCAAGGTTGATACCACTGCCAATCCAGGAAAATCTCCATGCCAATGAAAACACGTAAACAAAAAACCACATGCATATACCATGCATCCAAAAATCAGCAAGGGAATCACACATGTAACATGTTACCTACAAAGTAATCCTATTGTAGTTGTTGATCCAACTATCTCCTTGCACTCTCTTGCTTTTCTTTGTTTCCTTTCTCCAATCCAAGTGAATGCTAGAGTGCTCCAAGAATACTCTAAGTGTGCAAGAATATGAGAAAGAACTAACAAAAAACTAAGTCAAATGTTGTGAATTATTTCTTTAGTGCCTTTTTATTATTGATCTCCTTTTTTCTTCATTTTCCTCCATTTTTCCTCTAATTTCCCTTGCATGCAAATTTGTGTCTCTTCACCTTCCTTTTCTCCTATTTTCATTTATTTTCATAATTAAATATCATTTATTACCTCTTTTCCTTTGCCAATTTCCATAGTCATTATTAATCCACAAGTGATGCCCACTATAATGGTCCATTCAACTTGGAATATGTATCCCATGACCTTGGTCTTATTTTATTTACATGGAAAATCAACCAAGGGTTGTTACAAACCCCTCCCCCTTGGGTGAACACTATCCTCGGTGTTCAATGATGCTTATAACCAAAAACGCATGATGCTCATGGAGCTTTATAACAAATATTTATGCAACATTTACATCATACCAAATTGTTGAAACCATGAACACCATATTGCTTATTGGAGCTTTATAACACAACTCATTGCAATATTTACAATACACATAAGCATATATAAATATAAACCAAAACAAATAAACCAAACAAATCTGTTCAACCAACAAATAAGGAAGGATACAAAGCCGACATATGATCAACCATCTCCCATGTCACTTCATCAGGCCCAAAGTGCTTCCACTGCACTTTAACTTTCTCTATTGCTTGGTTCTGGAGCATGAGTTGTTTCCGCTATAAAATGCATTATGGATCTAACTGGAACTCTCCCTTTGGTTCCACCTGCAATACAAACCAATCAATCACATGATCAACGTCCTGGACATATCTCTTAAGAAATGATAAATGGAAAACGTAATGGACTTTCATTGTTAGCAGTAATGCAAGTCGGTAGGCCACTAGTCCAATACTCTCAAGGATCTCATAAGGCCTACAATACCAAAGTGCCAACTTGGCACATGAACTAATTCTCAAGGATCTCCTCTTAGGCTTGATGTGCAAGTACACATGCTTCCCAACCTAAAACTCCTTGAATGATTTATGTTGATCTGCATAATTATTCTTCTTTTCTTGTGATGCCTTCAAATTCCTCTTGATAACTTGCATCTCCAACTCCATCCCAACCAACATAATTGGTCTAATCAACACCTTATCCACATAATCACTCCAATTGATAGGAGTATGAAAACTACGCCCATAAAGTGTTATAAAATTATATATTATAGAGCAATGGAACACATAAAATATTGCAGAAATATAAACATAGAAAACACATAAAACAAGAGAGACAGATATACGTGGTTCACCCAGTTTGGGCTACATCCACAGAGAAATAGCTAGTCCTTCCTTTTATATTATCCAGCAAACTGAAGAGATACAACCTACAACAGATTTGTTGTAATTCCCTCTTCGCTCTCAATCTCCTCTCTCTTCCTCACTTAGAATATTGATCTAGATAGATGCAATACAATTCCTTCATGTATAGCAAGGGGTTGCCTTCTAGGGCAAAAACCCTAAATTAAACATAACGTCTACCATTAGATCTCCTCCTAATGAATGGCCTAGATTGACTACGAAATTACAACAGTTTACAAGGCAATTTTACATCTATTTTTAGCTTCAGGGGCACTGCCCCCAATCCCCCTGCCAGGGAGGGCTCCCAAAGGTCGTAGCCACCACCCTGGACCCCCCCCTGCAGTGAATATTTTACAGGCAGCATTGCCACCCCATTACGAACTAGGGTCCAATGCGGCGATACCTTTGAATACAGACGATAATGAGGCTCCACATCCAACAATCTCCCACTTGGAGACTGATTATAGCAACTCCATCGCTGCTTCATTTGCTGGACAATGACTCCACTTTGGACTTGGTTGTTTCTCATCTTCTTCATCATACTTGAAGACCAATTGAAACTGAGCAGATTCTCAGTTTCTCCCTGGTTACAACTTTTGTTAACATATCTGCAGGATTCTGGCTAGTGTGTATCTTTTCCAGCTTCAACTGTCCATCTTCCAACGTTGATCGTATGAAATAGTACTTGAATTGTATATGTTTGGGCTTGGAATGAAATGCAAATTTCTTTGCAAGATGTATGGCACTCTGGCTGTCACTGTATAACCTGCCCAACTCCTGCTTTTTACCCAATTCATCCAAAAACCTTTGTAACCAAATCATTTCTTTACTAGCCTCTGTAGCAGCAACATAATCTGCTTCTGTTGTTGAGAGTTTAACAACACTTTGCAGTTTTGAGACCCAATTGATAGTTGTTCCACCTACAGTAAACACATACCCTGTTGTGCTCCTCATGTTATCTCTATCGCTCACCATATCTGCATCAACATATCCCTGTAGAGTAATGTTTGAAACACCAAAGCGTAATGCTTGATTTGTGGTACCTCTCAAATACCTGAGAATCCACTTCACCGCCATCTAATGTTCTTTTACTGGATTGTTCATGTACCTGCTTACAACTCCCACTGCATGTGCAATATCAGGCCTTGTACAGACCATTGCATACATTAAGCTTCCAACTGCTGAAGCATATGGAACTTTAGACATATGAGCCATTTCTTTCTGAGTCTTGGGACACTCCTTACTTAATTTGAAATGGCTAGCCAAAGGTATATTAACTGGTTTTTCATTCTTCATATTAAACCTTTTCAACACCTTTTCTATGTACTCACTTTGAGACAATGTTAATTTGTGATTCTTCCTGTCTCTAGTTATTCTCATACCAAGGATTTTTTTTGCAGCACCCAAATCCTTCATTGAAAATGAGTTCGCCAAATTTCTTTTGGGCACATTTATTTCCTGCATGTTAGAACATGCAACAAGCATGTCATCTACATATAATAACAATATAATATATTTGCCATCATTTTTCCTTTTGAGATAAACATAATGATCAGAGTGACATCTAGTATAACCTTGTTCACACATAAACCTGTCAAATTTTAGATACCACTGCCTTGGAGCCTGTTTTAAGCCATACAAGATCTTCTTCAACCTGCAAACTAGTTTCTCCTTCCCTTTTACCTCATATCCTTGTGGTTGTTGCATATATATCTCTTCCTCCAAATCACCATGGAGAAAGTTTGTCTTTACATCTAACTGCTCAAGATGCAAATTTTCAGCTGCTACTAGACTTAAATAGTTCTGATTGAAGTCATTTTAAAAATAGGAGAAAATATCTCATCAAAGTCTATACCCTTTTTCTGTGCAAACCCTTTCACCACAAGTCTAGCTTTATATCTTTTTCTACCTCCATCTTCTTCCTTCAACTTGTAAACCCATTTATTTTGCAATGTTGTTTTACCTACAGAAACTTGACTAAGTCCAAAGTCTGGTTATGTGCTAAGGAGTCCATCTCTTCTTTCATAGCTTGCTCCCACCTCTTCCCGGTTTCTACTTATACTGCTTCTTCATAACATTCTAGCTCACCAGAATCAGTTAACAATACATGATTTAATGAAGAAGAGTATCGTTCAGGGGTTCTACTTATCCTGGTAGATCTTCTAACACCACTTTCAGGTGTTTGAGGTGCTTGTTGTTGTTGTGGCTATTGTTCTGGATGTTGATCATTATGATTTTCAGGCACCATCACTTTTTCTGTGATCTCGTCAAGCACTGTGTATTCTATGTTTTCTTTCTCCTATTTTTTTCCTGCAGCTGATCCTTATACAAAACATTTTCATTGAATATGACATCTTTTCTCCTAATGATTTTGTGTTTTTCATAATCATAAAAGAGATAACCAAAATCATTAACACCATCTCCAATAAAGGTACATTTCTTTGATTTTTCGTCAAGCTTTGTTCTATTTTCTTTATTAATGTGGACAAAGGTTTCACAACCAAAAATCTTTAAAAAAGAGTAGTTTACCTTTTTACCTGTCCATGCCTCCTCTGGAATACCACCATCCAAGGAACTTGAAAGCCCTTTGTTTATTAGATAAACAACAATATCTATAGTATCTACCCAAAATTGTAAAGGCAATCTTGCATGTAATCTCATGCACCTTGCACGCTCCATGATTGACCTGTTCATCCTTTTTGACACACCATTTTCTTGTGGTGTTCCTGGAACTGTCTTCTCTCTGCGAATTCCATTCTCTGAAAAATACCTATCAAACTCTTTGCTACAATATTCACCTCCATTGTCTGATCTGAAACACTTCAACCTTTTTCCTGTCTCATTTTCAACCAAAGCTTTCCATTTCTTAAAAGTATCAAATACATCAGATTTATTTCGAATACAATAAATCTAGGTTTTTTGGTTGCATCATCAATAAAAGTAACATAATAACGAGAGCCACCAAGAGATGATACCTGAGCAGGTCTCCATACATCTGTATGCACACAATCTAATTTTTCGCTCTTATTTTCTTTCCCAACTCTAAGGAATCTGACTCTCTTCTATTTTCCATAAACACAATTCTCACAGAATTTTAAATCAACATGCTACAAA
>APFE031573548.1:84384-107426 GCA_000404065.3 Pinus taeda
AGAGGTTAAAGCATTAACAGAATTAGAAATACCATTGCATAAATACAATGTACCAACCTTTCCTCCTTTAGCTATTACGAGGGATCCTTTAGTGACCTTCCAGGTTTTATCTGTGAAAGTAGTTATACAACCTTCACCTCCCAACTACCCTGTTGAAATTAGATTTTTCTTCAGATTTGGAACATGCATTACCTCCTTCAATAGCCATTGATTTCCATTCTAATGTTTTATGAATATTGTACCTATTCCAATGATTTTACAGGGTTTATCATCACCCAATCGAACATGTCCAAAATCTCCTTGAACATAATCATGAAAAAGTTTCCTATCAGGTGTGGCATGGAATGAGGCCCCTGAATCTACCACCCAGGCATCAATAATATTTTCTAAAGAAAGAATCAAAGCATCTTGCAACACATCACCTGTTACATTCGCTTCATGATTATTTTCTTGTTGCACATCTTCTTCTTTTCCCTTCCGAGATTGCAGCCTTTCTTCAGGGTTCCTTTCTTCCCGCATTTCCAGCACACTATCCTCGATATGGACTTTGATCTGCCTTTTCTTGACTTACTACGATATCCAAGGCTCTTTCCTCTTTCCATTTTTCTTCCCCTAGTCTCTGTAGTCAAAGCATTACCTGATGTCTCACTGGAGATTTTTCGTTGCATTTCCTCGCTAAGGATTGCATCGACAACATCATCAAAATTTAAAGTACTAGATCCAGAGACAGAGTTATTAATGGCCATAACTAAACCATTCCAACTTTCTAGCAATGAGCACAGAAATAACAGAGCCCTAACTTCATCATCTAAAGTTACCCCTACAGAACTTAACTGACTGGTAACTGTATTAAATTCATTTAAATGATCAGTAACAAATCCACCTTTTGACATTTTCATATTAAATAAACGCTTCATAAGAAATACCTTATTTGAGGCCGAGGGTTTTTCATATAGTTTGGCCAATGTTGACATTAAACCCTCTATTATCGTTTCCTTTGAAATATTAAACGCTACCAACGCCGCTAGGCACAATTGTATTGTTCCAAGTGCCTTTCTATCGAGAATATCCCATTCTGTGTTTGTCATACTCGTCAGCTTCTTTGCCTTTCCGCTCAATGGTTGGTACAGTTCTCTCTGATATAGATAATTTTCCATCTACATCTTCCATAGCTGGTAGTTTTGGCCGTTAAATTTTTCGACCCTAAACCTACCATCTTTCGCCACTGCTCCCAATCGAACCAGGAACCCTTATCTTCTGCGAGTTTATCAACCAAATAGACCTTCAGCTCTGATACCAGTTGTTATAAAATTAGATATTACAGAGCAATGGAACACATAAAATATTGCAGAAATATAAACACAGAAAACACATAAAACAAGAGAGACACAAATATACATGGTTCACCTAGTTTGGGCTACGTCCACGGAGAAAAAACCAATCCTTCCTTTTATATTATCCAACAAACTGAAGAGAGACAACCTACAGTAGATCCACTATAATTCCCTCTTCACTCTCAACCTCCTCTCTCTTCTTCACTCAGAATACCGATCTACATAGACGTAGTACAATTCTCTCATATATAGCGATGGGTTGCCTTCTAGGGCAAAAAACCCTAAATTAAACATAACTTCTACCGTCATATCTCTGCCTAATGAATGGCCTAGATTTACTATGAAATTACAACATTTTACAAGGCAATTTTACATTTATTTTTAGATTCAGCGGCACTGTCCCCGATCCCCCCGTCAGGGGGGGGCCTCCCAAAGGTCGCAGCCGCCCCCCGGACCCCCTGTAGTGAATATTTTACGGGTGGTGTTGCCACCCCATTACGAACTGGGGTCCAATGAGGTGATACCTTTGAATACAGAAGATAATCAGGCTCCACACCCAACATAAAGAGCTTCAAATGGAATCATCTTCAATAATTCATGATAGCCATTATTATATGAAAAATCCACCAGTGGAAGAAACTCCTCCCAGTTTCGCTGCTGATGCATGACATACATCCTCAACATATCCTCAAGAATCCTATTAATCCTCTCTGTTTGTTTATTTGTCTATGGATGATAAGTTGTCTTCAAGGCTAACTTTGTCCCCAAGCCTGCAAACAACTCCTTCCAAAACTTCGAAGTGAATTTGGCATCTCTATCTACATAATCTTCTTGGGAACACCATGCAACTTCACTATCTCCTGATGAATATCTGAGTTACCTCACTAGTTGAATTAGTAAACTTCACTATAATGAAGTGAGCTACCTTTCTCAACTTGTCAACCACTACCATGATGGAATCATGCTGCTTCGATGTCTTTGGAAAAACTATAATGAAGTCGGTGGAAATTAGCTCCCATTTCCATTTTGGAATTGGAATGGGCCACAATAAACCATCTGGATGCTTACACTCTGCTTTCATGTGCTAACAATCTAAACATATCATAACAAATTTAGCCACATATTTCTTTAAGTTCGTCCAATGATAGAACTTCTTAACTGTTGTCATAGTTTTCTGATATCCCGGGTGACCTAAATATGCTTGACAAGAAAATCCCTCAAGATAATATTCTTGAGCTCACTGCTATTTGGCACATAAATATTGTTCCTAAATCTCACCAAGACATATGTCATGAAGTGATACTCCTCATCCCTATCATCTTCACCTTGTTTCTACAATCTCCACTTCAGCTGCTAGTACCTCTCATCATGTTGTCCTGCATGTAAGATCTACTCATGTGAATTTGTCCCATAAGAACTCACAGCTAAATGTGATTCACCTGCACTCTCCTACTGAGAGCATCTACAACCCTATTCTCCTTTCCCTTGATGTACCTGATCTCAAAGTCAAACTCACTAAGGGTAACCAACCATCTAGCTTTTTTGGAATCCAGATTGGGTTGGTCAAACAAGTACCTCAACCCATTATGATCACTCATAAAATAAAACATCCTTCCAATGAGATATTGTCTCCACATATTCAATGCATGAATGATAACTACCAACTCAAGATCATGAGTCACATAGTTCCACTCTTTCTCATTCACCTTCCTTGAATCATAGCATACAACCTTCTCTTCCTGCATCACGACTCCACCAAGTCCTTCCTTACAATAATCTATACATACCACAAACTCCTTATCAGGAATTACAATCTTCAATACTAGAGCATTTATAAGAAAATGCTTCAACTGCTCAAAACTAGCTACACACTCAGTCCATTCAAACTTCTTCCCTTTCCTCTACAAAGATGTAGTAGGATATCCAATTTGTGAGAAGTTCCTAATGAACCTCCTGTAATAACCTACTAGTCCCATGAATGATTTGACCTCATCTACATTTCTAGGAGTTGGACACTCCATGATAGCTTTAATATTTTTTGGGTTCACTTATATCTCTTCCTTGGAAATAAGATGTCCCAAGTAGTGAATATCAGACTGAAATAAATTGCACTTTATAAGCTTGGCATACAACTGATGCTCCCTAAACAATATCAATACTACTATCAGGTGCTCTACATTATCTTCCTCATTCTTACAGTATATCAATATATCATCAATGAACACTATCACAAACTTGTCCAGGTAAGGACACAACTCATTGTTCATCAAACACACAAAAGTGGTAGAAGCATTAGTAAGACCAAAAGGAACCAGCACAAACTCATAATGTCCATACCTCATGCAGAATGTAGTCTTGTAAATGTCTTCTTATTTTATGCGCACATGATGATACCTTGATCTCAAATCAATCTTTGAAAACCCTAAAACTCCCTTCAATTGATCACACAAATCATCAATCTGTGACAATGGATACATGTTCTTGATATTCACCTTGTTCAGATTCATGTAATCAATGCACAAACTGAGAGTATTATCCTTCTTATTTACAAACAGTACTAGTACACCCCAAGGAGACACACTTGGATTTATGTATCCCTTATCAAGCATTTCCTTATGTTGCAACTTCAATTCCACCAACTCTAGAGTGCTCATCTTGTAAGGTGCCTTTGTTGTTGGTGCTTCTCTTAGTACCAACACAATAGAAAATTCCACCTCCCTATGAGGAGTCAACTCTGAAATCTCTACAAGAAACACATCCTGAAACTACTACAAAACATGATACCTCCTTAGGACTTCATAATCCTCAACATCCTTCCCTTTATCACTAGAAATATGAATTGCAAAAAATATGCATCCCTTCCTACAATTGTGCTTTTCGTGCATAGCTATAACTATTCTCACTAATGTCAGCTTCTTCTTTCCCTACCACACTCCCTTTTACCCATCATCAACTAGGCACTCAAAAGACTTGTCATAGCATTCCACTTTATTCCTGTGAATGGACAACCAATCCATGCCCAAAATCATACTATATGAACCCAAAGGAAGCACATTTAGATGTGTTGATGTAGGAATACCATTTAGCTCAAATGCACAAGATATCACCTAATGATGAACTCTTCTCTTGGTCCTTGTATCCAACTGCACTAACCAAGATTATGCATGCACTTCTTTATTCAAGCAACACTTATCCACTAGGTCAGGACTGATATAATTATAATTAGATCCAAGATCAATCAAAATAGAATCAAATTGATCATGAAGCTTACCTTCCATCTCGATAATGGATGCTTGATGATCTTCCTTCATATTATCCACTGCTGCATAAATCCAATGAATACTCTGACTAACATCCGCAACCTTCCATGCCTCCTAAGAACTGTAGATTTAAGGCATACCACCCTGGTGTGATGGAAAATCTCTCCTACAATTCTCTCCACCACAAGTCCAACACTGCAAAGGATTATTTCCATCACCTTTGTTCTGCTCCTCAGGTTGAGACTCATGTTCTCTATCAACTGCATTAAACTTCTTGTAAGGTGCTATGTTCTCCTTATCACCTACATCCTAGGGTCTTCCTCATTTCTTAGCCCATTTTCCTTTATTATTCCCATTACCTTTCCAATCTCGCTTAGGCTCAGACTTACACTTAGACTACTCATAACAATGCTTCAACTTCTTGATGAATTCCTCCAATGACCGAGGCTCATCATACTCAAGCCGATCCTTGAATGTTAATGGAAATCCATTGATGAACCTTAGGACCTTTGTCTTATCATCCTTGAGGTAGGGCACATACCTCAACAACTCCAGAAACTTATTCGTGTACTCTTCATCTGTCATAGAACCAATATTCAATTCATATAATCCCTTTGCCTTTCTATCATAATATCTCTCTCACAAGTAATTCTTCTTGAAGAGTCTTTTAAACTAATGCTGACTAAGCTCATCTACCCTGATGCCTCTGACACACTTCACATATTCCCACAAGATATATTCTCTTCCCTTGAGATTGAAGATAACAATCTTGGCTTGCATATTCTCTAAATAATCATGCAATCCAAAGAACTTCTTCATCCCAAGAAACCATGCTTCTGCATCTTATGGTTTCTTCACATCCCCATCAAAACTAGGAGGCTTGGATTTCTTGAACTCCTTTGGAAAATACTTCTTCTCACTCCTCCTATAAGGATGCTAGTAGTAATGATGATGATGTCTCTCTAAACTAGAGGTAGAATAAAATCCATGAGTGCTAGCTCACCTGTCAGGTGTATCCAAATATATGCCACCTCTAACTGTGTCATCTCTATCCAACTTGTAACCTGATCAAGACCTGCTACCATATGCCCCATTATTCTTTTCATATTGTCCATGGTTGATCCTCAGTTGTACTTGCTTCTGCAAATCTGAAAGACTTTGAAGGATGACTACATTAACCTGTGTTTGCTTTTTCTGAGCTTTGGAAAGCCTTTCATGTGGCTCAATCAACCTACTATTATCTGCCTTGCAACTTCTGATTTTTGTCTTCAAACTTCTCAGTGTATTTTCTATATTAGGAGAGTACTCTTACCCTTGTTTCTCAGCTGACCTATCCCATTCCATTGAATTCACATCAAGCCTATAAGGGGAGTCATGTGAACTGCAGTCCACCATTCTTCTCTTCATCTCTAATCCTCTATCTCCTATGAACATGTCATGTTAGATAAACCAAATAGAAACATAATCAAAATCATACCTCAGTGTGTTTCAAGGGAGGCTATCTCGTATGCACAATCAATGCAAATTAGAATGATATAGATACATAATGACATCAACATATCAAGATCATGCATAAATAAGGTCATGATATCCATAACAATAATTAGCTAACATGCATACATGATAAACTCATAAAAAATTGTCATGCATGCATAACAATCACATCTACCATGAGGTATAGTGCTGCAACCTCGCTCTGATACCACCCTGTAACACCTCCTCCCACATTTACCCACTTTTACAGGCTCTCTATGGTAAACATGAGTTAAGCGTCACTATGATATGACCTGACCTCCAAGTTCTAGTTATGGAAGTGGGGCTGACAAACTGACAACAAATTGACATCCCTCAAGAAATACTACCCACGAAGGAGCTTGCAAACCATCCCAAGTCTTCAATCCCTGAGCTATAACTCTTTTTCACATAGTTTACCCTCCAACCGCACCCACAAGACTACATCCATGTAGTTGGGAAGCTATAACCACACTCACAAAATTTCTTGCATGTGGTTATGACCCAATTTCGTTAGTTCAATGCTTGTGGTTACAATATCTATGCCACTTTTTCAAACAAGACTCTAGACCACTACCCATAATGGCATGTAACTTAATCAAGATCTTGACCTAGACATGCATAATGAAGCATAGGAATTTCGTCATACATATGAAAAACATATAAGTTGCAGGTCAGGAATGCATATATGATCATAAACTTTTGAACTTCATCTGGAAATCACCACGAATGCTTAGCACTCTCTCTAGCTAGTTGTAACAACACTTGTTAGCCCATGCATTCGTCAACCATTCAATAAATTATGAAATCATGAAAGAGATCCATATCTAGAGCACATCATATAAATAGGTATATAACCAGAATATAAACTATGACAAATAATCCAAAAGATCACCATAATAACCAGTACAAGTGCTCATAAATCATAATAGGAAAATTTCTCATATTAACATATGCAAAAGCCAACCAAGTTAAGGATTTCCATGTACCACCCGACCATAGATTAGGCTGAACCAAATCTCTCTTTTAGCCAATCACCCTCATGCCATATTCCAAGCATAAATGTGGGATCATAAGGGTTAAACCAAAACAAAAAAAACCAGGGCTTCCCAAGGCCAAACCATCTCAACCCTCAACTATGTTGATCTCACCTATATGGTCCAAAAATCACTAACATCAACCAGATTAGTCTCTACCCAAGTTGTCCAGGGCTATAGGAACTGTAACTCAACCCACAACTAGTTTTGGGCTCTAGAGAATTTGTCCCAACTCGTGGCTCCATGGAATAGTAACTCAACCCACAAGGCTCTTGAGCATTTTTCCCAACTTGAAAACTACAGGAACTAGTAACTCAACCTAAGTTGTTTCAAGGATCCATAGAGTTTGTTCCAAACCAAAGCCATAGGGATGAGAACCAATCAGAAAAAACAAGTGGGAAACACACAACACCGTGGTTATCCAGGAAATGAAAAAGCAAGGCTGATACTACTGTCAATCTAGGAAAATCTCCATGCCAATGATAACACGTAACCAAATAACCACATGCATATAATATGCATCCAAAAATTAGTAAGAAAATCACACATGCAACCTGTTACTTGCAAAGTAATCCTATTGTAGTTGTTGATCCAACTATCTCCTTGTGCTCCCTTGCTTTCTTTTGCTTTCTTTCTCCAATCCAAGTTAATGCTAGAATGCTTTAAGGATGCTCCAAGAATAATCTAAGTGTACAAGAGTATGAGAGAATGAGAGTGTGCTTAACTCAAAATTGTCAAAATGCTAGAAGTGAAAAAAAGCTAAGCCGAAAGTTGTGAATTGTTTCTCTGATGCCTTTTTATCATTGATCTCCCTTTTTTCTTCACTTTCCTTCATTTTCCCTCCAATTTCCCTTGCATGAAAATTTGTGTCTCTTCACTTTCCTGTTCTCCTATTTTCCTTTATTTTCATAATTAAATGCCATTTATTGCCTCTTTGCCTTTACCAATTTCCATAGTCTTTATTAATCCACAAGTGATGCCCACTATAATTTTTGCCCACCATTCAACTTAGAATATGTGTCCCATGACCTTGGTCTTATTTTATTTACATGGGAAATCAACCAAGGGTTATTACACTGAGTCCTTGGGTACTAGAGCTAGAATTGACAGTCTCTTAGGTTTTTTTGAAAACAATATTAAATCATCAAACCTTGTAGATCTTGAACTTGTTAAATTAAAACTAACCTAGTGGAATCGTCACATTGGGCAGGAGCGTATTGCCAAGATGGATAGGGTTTTTAATGTTGATGGTTTGGTGGAGTGTCTAAATTCTATCAAGTAGTGGGTTGGATGTGGGGGTGACTTTGATCATGCTCCCATCTTGATGGAATTAAAGGGTCATGGAGCCAAGCCCAATTGCTCGTTCAAATTCAATTCTTCTTGGATAAAAGATGAAGGATTTGCCTCTTTGATCAAAGAAGTTTGTCATGCTTTTGATCCTCTTTGAGGGGTCTCAACGGCCCAACGATTTGAGGAAAACATAAAAAGAGTAAAAAGGAAAGTGGTGGAATGGGTGAGAATTAAACATAGAAAAGAGGAAGAGGAGCTAGTGGAGATTGAAGGTGTGATTCTTGAAGCTTCCACTTTAGAGGCTGGGGGTTTTTAAATGAAGTTTCTATGGAAAATATTTTAGATTTAGAAGCTAAAAAAAAGACCATTCTAGAGGATCACGAGGCTAGATGCCAAAGGTTAAAAATTCGGGCTCTATGGCTCAAAAGTGGGGATTAAAACACAAAAAGAATAAATCAGGCTTACGTAAAGGGCGGGAAGTTGGCTAACATAATCCACAACCTTAAGAATTTGAATGGTAGGGAGGTCTCAAATTTTGAGGCCTTGCCTCTATGGCAAGAAATCACTTTCAGTCTCTCTTTCAGGAACCTGTCAGGATAAATATAGTAGAAGTAATCAGGGCGACTCAATTTTTTCTTAGTTATTTAAATGAGGAAATCAATAGGGATTTGGAGGAGGAGGTCTCTGAAGAATAGTTGAAACATGTTTTGGTGAGATTTCAAAAATACAAAATCCTAGGGCTTGATGGGCGGGGTGTGGAATTTTTTGTGGGTTTATTTGATATCATTAGGATGGATCTGCTTGAAGTGGTTAACGAGTCTAGACGAGAAGGTAAATTTCTAGTGGCTTTCAACTCGACCTTTATTGCCTTCATCCCCAAATTTGATGCCTTCATCCCCAAATTTGATAATTCTTCTACTTTTGAGGATTTTCGCCCAATTTCCTTATGCAACTATGTCTATAAGGTCATTTCAAAGGTCATTTCCTGTCGATTAAAATCAGTGTTATCTCAAGCTATTTCTAAAGAGTAGTTTGGATTTCTAGAAGGTAGGCAGATCCATGAAGCCACTGGGGTGGCTCAAGAGGCTCTCTGCAGCATCAAAACCCTTAGAATATAAGTATCCATCATTAAAATTGATCTATACAATCATATGACCAAGTTAGCTGGATGTCAAGTTGTTGCTTACTTATCTCGGTTTTGGTATAATTTTCATCAATTGGTCTCAGATCAATTTATTTTATTGTTTTAATCAATGATGTTGCATCCCCTTTATTTCATGCACAATGTGGTCCGAGGGAAAGATGCCCTTTGTCCCCCTTATTGTTATTTCTAGTTGCTGAGTGTTTAAGCCTCATGATTTCTGATGCAAAATGCATTGGGGTATTTCAGGGTGCTGCTATTACAAACAACCTTGTGATCACTCATTTAATATTTGTCATAATATACTAGACTTTTGTAACTTCTCTGCTCGAGATGTGGATACTTTTATTGAAATTGTTGCTCTATTTGAGGTGGAAATTGGGATGCTTGTCAATATATGAAAGTTGACTATTTCCACACAAAATATGGATGTTCTTGAACTTCAACATCTCAGTAGAGTTTTTCCGTATCCTCTTGTTTACCTGGAAGCAGGTTTAAAATATTTGGGTTTCCATTTAAAATCAAATTGTTACAAAAAATAAGATTGGATGTGGATAGTTCAAAATATTGAGAAGAGATTAAAATGTTGGTCCTTTAGGTGGTTGTCTCGTGTGGGAAGGTTGGTCTTGGTAAAGTCAGTTCTTGGGAAAATTTAGGTTTACTAGATGTCCACAGCCTAGATTCCCAAGGGTATTTTGGAAAAAAGCAGATGTTTATGTTTTAAACTATTGTGGGATAGGACTCAAGACCAATTTGTTCTCCCATGGTTGAAGTGGAATCCAATTGCCTTACCAAAGCTTCTCAGTGGGTGGTGCCTTAAAAATATTTTCATGTTTTTAAAACCACTTGTTACTAAGTGTGGATGGCGGCTTCTCTCTACATCAAGTCTCTATAATTCTGTTGTCACTCAAAATATACATCTGTATTCAATTGATGACAAAATTAGATTTCCAGAAAAGCCTTAGGCAAACATTTCTTTGATTTGGTGTGTTGTGTTGAATTCTTTCGAACCCATTGCTTTGGGTTTAGCATGGAAGGTCAAAAATGGCCTTAGGGTGAGGCTGGGGCAAGATCCCTAGCATGGGGGTGGTCATAGGCATCACCTTCCTGAAGCGCTAGTGGATATGTTACGTGACAGTAGTTTCTCTCAATTAGCTCATATTTCTAGCAATTACATTACTAATATCTGACAGCAAGGTTGGATTGAGGAAAATGACTTCAATATTGGCCAAGGGTTTATATAGAGCTAGAAGGGTTATCTAAAGGCATTGGAAATAATTCATATTTGCACTATGGGGGAGGAGGATGTACGAGTATGGGCTCTAGCTCTTGATGGTGTTGATACCCCAAAGTTGGGATATCTTTAGTTGAATGTGGAGCCAAAGATCAATGTTGAGATAATGTGTTGGAAAGGGGTATGGAAGATTAAAAATACAACAAAAAAATTCTTGGTCATGTGGTGTATTTTGGCAAAAAAAGGTCCCTACTTGGAATTTTTGCAGAAGTGGTTGGAAAAATTGGGCCTAGGTGGCGTCATTTGTGCAAATCAAACAACAAATCCATTGAACACCTTTTCAATGGATTTCCTTTTGATTTCCAGATTTGGGATCGATGTTAGTCTTCTTTTGGCAAATTTTATGAGTGGGATGGGATTTCTGTTGAGAATTGGTGGAGATAATGGTTCCAGAACAAAAATAACAGATCTTTGAAAGCCCTTCCCCCCCTCATTTGCTACAGTGTTTGGTTGGATTTCAATAAAGAAGTATTTCAGAACAAATCTTCTTATCTTGATAGGTTGGTCATTGAAGCGTTGGCTATTTTGGACCTTCTTCCATAGTAAAGGGTCCCTTCAAGAATTCAAAATGTGGCCCATGAAGAGCCAGACAAATCTCATCCTTAGGTTTTTTTTGATGGGGCTGCACAAGGAGTGGATCATAATTGTGGTGGTGGTTTTATTCGTGATCTTTCTGAGTAGCATAGTTTCAATGTCAATATAGGGTTAGGGCATGGTACAAACAAATTGGTTAAGCTTTTAGGTAGTCATTCTTTGATTTCCTTTGCTATTGATAAGGGATGTGACCAACTGCAAGTTTATGGTGATTCCTTGTTGGTTAACAATTGGGTTAACAAAATTTATTCCATGCTTGTTATCTTGTTCATATTTTGGAGGACTTACAAAGAATAAATATTTCTATCTCACATGTCACGTGCACTCATATTTAAAGGGACAAGAACATAGTGGCAAAAAAGCTTTATAAAGAAGGCTTACAACTGGTTCAAGGTTTTTGGCACACTGAGGAGAGTCATAATGGAACCCATTATAGCTATTATCATAGACCTTTTATGGATGATCAATATATGTAGCAGTGATTTCATGATCCATTATGCTTCCTTTATATCAATATTTTTGGATGGTTATCTTCAAATAAACACAATTTTTAGATATTGATCATGTATATATTGCTCAGAGCTTTATGGGTTGTTTTTTTGCACTATTCTCTAATGGACAATTTTCGTCTCTATTTTTTGTTGTTACCACTCATCTTATGGATGATGTATCTCTTAGGCTTTTAGGCTAGTCAAATTCTGCTATCTTTTTTTATGTATTTACTGGAGTTTTTGAAGGATTTGTCCAGATCCATGGTAATGCACTCTTTATAAAATCATATGTGTAAAATGTAGTTATGTTTATCCTACATTAATGACATAAGGGTTTTTTTTTTTTTTTTTTTTTTTTTTTTTTTTTTTTTTTTTTTTTTTTTTTTTTTTTTTTTTTTTTTTTTTGTGGAAAAAAAAGATATCATATTTGTTTATTAATTCATTAATTCATTTATTTTTTATTTTTAATTTTACCATTAATATAACCCACCGCCTTATTACTTTTAGGAGTAGTGACTTTTTGGAGTTTTTGACGGATTTCTAGCTAGAATCTCGCAAAACAATTTGTGGTTAAATCTTGATTTTTGTTGTTTAAACTGGTTTTTTGAGTGCATATATGGATTCACCATCCTCAAAAATCCGTGGGGCACTTCGTTTGTGAGGAGTTCACTTGTTAAACTTTTGATTTCAATGAATCCCTACCAGATTATAGACAAATTAGATTGGAAAATAAACCAGAAAATTTTACAAAAAGTCACACTTAAAGACTACTCATTAATTTTATATTTTATCCATTTATTAAGTTGTTCAATAATTTATTATATTCTTTCCCATTATTTTTTTTGACCATTTATTAACTTATGTAATAATCTATTATATTCTTGACTGTTAATCTAATTTTGTGGCCTATTTAAGGATGATCAACACTCGCTCTCATCATATTTTAGCTTTATGGTCCTTGATGATGGTGGAGTGTCCACCCAAAACATCGAACATGGTTAATCCACTATGCAGTTTGATTCCAGAATTTTTGACAATATGAATAATTGTGGAAATCTACACCCTTAGAATTTTTTTTATTTAATAATTTTTTTATTAAATAATTAATAGATATATTTAATAAAAAAATAGATAATTTAAATAATAAAAATATGTTCAATAAGAAAATGATGTTTAATATATCATTATTATTATTAATTAATAATTATATTATAATAGATTTTACTTAAAAACATGTAGTCTAACTAATAGATGAAATGGTCCTTTTCTGAGCATCTTTTCTGGTCAATTTTATTCAAAACCTAGGACAAATTTTAAAAAATAATATGTTTAAGTTGTTTAATTTGAAAATATCAAGTGCCTTAGGGGTTTTTCAAGGTTATTAAATCCGTTTATGCATTCAAAGGTGTATTTTAAACAACAATAAATTTTTCAATCTCCCTTTCGTCTGGCTATGTTGATTAACATGCATACACACAAGAATCAACCTAAAGGCTCCTTGACATCCTTCTTGCCTGACTACTCTATTTACAGGCAACAAGTTGCCTTGATCATAACCACTAGCTTATAGCGGCTTGTCTCTCTTTCTGTATTAAAGGATAATCACCGCTAGCTAGCTGGCTTATTTATTGCATATAGGAAGAGAACTTTATGTCTTATAAATCACTCCCTCACATTTTGAGAGCTTTCTTTATATACTTGAATAAAGAGAAAGTAGTTATCTCTCCCTTTCATGATGGTGAAGTCTCCCTTGCTTATCGGGCATTGGTACTTCTACCTATTTGTCTTGCTTTCCTACCTAACTCACAATCTTGCTAGATATTCTATTGCCAAATTTTGGCCAAAAATCCATTTCGTCTATTAGTTAGACTACACCCTTAAAAATATATTGGAAGAATTTTGTCTACAATATATATAAAATATAAATAAATTGCATACATTCAAGTTAACCTCGAGGCATAACATTTCTTTAGGTGTAATGTTTTTCGAAGTGAAAAACTTGAAAGGTTTTTCACCTCAAAATATTTGATGCCTCTTAGCACTTGATAGATCCAGGGTTAGCATAGATTATACACACACAGACACACATGCCATGTGTCAACTATGTGCTACGCATGGAAAAGAATTGCTTAACTATAATATTTTTTTTTTCATTTGTTTTATATACAATCTCTTTTATATATATATATATATATAGGGAAAACCTATTAGAACTCAGTTGTCAAACCAACAATGGGAATAACCATCACTGGTTTCAATCTACAAATGCAGGTTGACTCATCAATGTTATTCAAGGAAAACCACACCACCTGTAATTATCTGTTAGTGGCCCATAAGGAGGTAGGATATGAGCTCATCTTCCTTGAATGTAAGGAAATAGGTTATTGGCCCAAGACCTAGAGGCATCTAGCAGAGTGAAAGTGTTTTTTTTGTTATATATATATATATATATATATGCATGTGTGTGTGTCTTTCTATTTCCTTCTAGATAGATATTTTTGTTTTGTGTATGTGTATTGTCAACTAACAAATTGAATTACACATCTCCTTTATGTTGAGCTATAATATCATGTTATTTTTAGATACCATGTGTCATTTACATATTGAGTAATAAAGGAATCACACATCTACCTCACTAAAAAGTATAAAGCATGATAGTCTATATTAAAAAAAATATTTCGATTACTTAATATCTATTTATAAAGTTTATGTAAAATTAAAGTGGAAACTGAAGTATTTTATTTATGCTTCACATTGAAAGATTTTTGTTTTTGTTTTTTTTTTTTTTTATTACTATTTTTTTTTGTTAATGTAAGTATAGTTTTATTATTTTTAAATGTAACATTATGAGAAAAATGCAACAAAAAGTGTCTCTAAACACAACAATTATTCATTACAAATAAAATTAAAATGAACCACATAATATTTTTTTTTTAATTTATTCATATCACATAAACATAAAATTATTTATTCCTAGATCCGGGTGTATTGATTGAGATTGCAGGAAATCAACATTCTCATGCCAAGTCATTCCAGGGCATTAATGGCGGGAGGATGGTGGCATAGCCCACCTACCACCTCCGCCTGCCACCTTCCCTGCCTATGGTGGGATTTCTATAGGCTAGTGCACCTACATTCAATGTTGAATTAGAATGTGATTCAAGGGTTAGTTTCGTAGGAAGACCTTCATTAGGTCAATTGTAGCACTGAGAGATATGCGAGGTTAAGTGGCGACAAAGAAGGAAACTCTTGTTTGATTAACGTGGTTCACAAAAGGTGTCAACCTAGGAAAGGAGGAAGAGGAAGAGGTCATCTGTTGGAGACCTTCTTGGCATGGTTCAGGTGCAGATAGATTCAACGAGGACCTCCTGCTTCATATCAGACATACGGTGATTGAGAGGGAAGTAGAAGAAATTAGATATATAGGGGATGGTCAATGGAAACTGTGTAACCTATTGGGAAAGCACTTAAGAGATCAAGAATATGTTTTGAAGGTTGTGGAGCACTATATCACTGACTTAGACTTCCACATTTTCTAGGAAAGGTATTCCTTGCATGTCTTGGCTGGAGCATTGAGAATCTATTTCCCCCTTCCTCCCCTACCTCTTGTGACTTCCAATTCTCTGAACATCCTGGCCTCTCCCTCGTCAAGTCCCCTAAATTTGATTCTTCATGGGGATCAACCTCCTAGTTAGGGGATGCAAGAGCTAGCAAAATGGCTAGAGAGAAACTTAGAGAAATTTTGACTGATGAACAATGTAAGGAAGGAGTGTGCCACTACTAGCCAGGAAGTTGCTACTGACAAGTTGAGGGAAGAGACTCCGCAACTGGTTGTCGTTATCATAACTAGATTTGGAGGAATCAAAATTGAATGTGAAATATCTGCATGGCTACTAGAAGGTCAGGATAACCCCTTTTGTTACCTTCCAACATGCTTAGGAGTGCCCCTAGTTACTAAGAAAGAATCACCAACTTCCTTTGGTATTTTTGCATGTTTTCTCTATTTTAGATGTTAAAATTTTGCTACAAGAAACTCAGGGAGACCATCTAGTTTCCCATTCATATGTAGATGATCCTCCCCTAGTGTGGCACTACACGGGTTTCAGTTTTTCCAAGATCTATTTTTTGAACATGTTTACACTGGACAATGTCCACAAACATACATACATGCTTGTAAACTCTGTAATTTTCCAGTAATATAATGCATTCTAGCTTAACAAAAAAAAACATAAAATTATTCATATATAAAAGATATTAAGTTTTAGTTAAGTCATTAAAAAATATAAAAATATATCAATATATAGGTTTAATAGTAGGATGGAACCATGTTTAAAATACTTTGGTTTTCCTTTGAAACCAAATTATTACAAGAAGGAAGATTCGTCTTGGTTAATTGCAAAACTAGAGAAAAGATTAAAAGGATGGAGGTTAAGGTGGTCTTCAAGAGAAAGGAGGTTAATCCTAGTCAAATTGTTGTTGGAAGCCATAATTGTGTTCTCGATATTAGCGACATGGATCCCACAGGGAACCTTAGAAAAATATGGGAGAATCTGTTTCAAATTTTTGTGGGTTGGAACTCAAGAACATTTTGTTCTCCCTTGGGTTAAATGGGAGTGTATTGTTCCACCTAAAATGCTTCGTGGCTAGGGTCTCAAAAGTAAATTTATATTCTCAAAAGCTCTAGCAACTAAATGTGGATGGAAACTTTTGTCCACCCACAACCTATGGACTTTGGTGGTATATGAGAAGTACATTCATCCTTTCTCCCTATAAGATTGGATAAGGTTGACGAATAAGACATGCATCAATATTTCATTCATTTGGTAAGTTGTTCTTAATTCTTTTCACCTTATTGACTCGAGTCTTTCCTAGAAGGTGGGAAATGGTTTGAAGGTGAGATTCAATCACGACTCTTAGTCTGGTAGCGGGCTAAACCACTGTCTTCCTCAGGCACTCATAGACAAACTTAGAGACAAAGGAGTTTTGTGGCTTGCCCATATTGATAGCCCAATTTATAATTATATTTGGCATTAAGGATGGTTATTAGTTGAAGCCTTATGGATTAATCAGGAATTTCACAAGATGTGGAATGGTTATTTAGATGCTCTTTTTGTTGCTCATATCATACTTTCCTTGAATGACGATGAGCGGGTTTTGGATCACTCTTTGATGGGCATATATACTTCTAAGTTAGGGTATCTTCAACTAAATTTGGTTTGTGCTGAAGTGGAAGGGAAGTGGTGGTGGAAAGGATTCTGGAAGGTAAAATTCCTAACAAATTCTCGCCTTTTTATGTGCTACCTTCTAGCTAAGAAAGTACTTACTTGAGATTTATTACAGAAGTGTCATAAGGTTTTCCCTGGTTGGTGCTTCTTATGTAATTCGAAAAGAGAATCCATTGAGCATGTTTTTGCATAATTCCCTTTCTTTTATTAGGTCCAGAATATGTGCAACTCTATTTTAGGCTAAGGTTGCATTTGACATGGGCCTAGTTTTGAGGAGAAGTAGAGGTTATGGGTTCCAAATAGGATTACCAAACCATTTAGATTTTTTTCCCTTATCACATGATGGGGTGTTTAGCTGGCACATAATAAAGAATTTTTTCAAAATAAACCTTCTGTCTTGGATTGACTAGTTGTTGAAGTTATGGCTATTTTGTCACATTTTCCCCAACCCATTGCAACGAACTGGAATAGATTTGTGATCCCAGAGGAACCTAAAAAGTATTTATTGTGGGGTTAATTTTATGGGGATAAGCAGGAGTAAATCACATGAGTGGTGGTGGAATTATATTACATTTATATAATCAACATTTTTTCAAAGTCAATATGGGTCTCCCGAGGGGAACAAACAATTTAGTGAATTGTTGTCTTGTCGTTTTTTATTGACTTTTTCTAGAGAAAATGGATGTGATCAACTTCAAGTTTGGTGATTCTTTGTTGGTCATTAATTGGGTTAATGAGATTGAACAAATTCAAAATATACATCTTTCACACATACTGGAGGATTTGTAGAGGATCAAGCTTACTTATGTATCTTTTTCTTGCATTCACATTTATAGGGAGTGCACCAGGGAAGCATATATGATTTCTAAGGAATGCCTTCATCTTGATTAGGGGCTATGGTCCATTGAGGAAGTCTTGAACAATAATCGCTTTTGTTTCTATCATAGACCCTTCATCGATGGACATCTCCCTCAAATATGGTTTCTTGTTTTCTGATGTTTCTTATTATAACATACATTAACATCGGTTTAATTTTTGGCACTTTTTGAAGCCTCATGGGTTGTATATCAGGTATTTTTGATAGAGGACGTAATATATATACTATATAATATATATATATATATGTATATGTTATATATATATTGTAATGTAATATATATATATATGTATATGTATATGTTATATGTATATGTATATATATATTAATATATATATAAATAATATATATAATTATATATATAAATAATATATATAAATATTATAATATATATATATTATACTATATATATAATATATATATATTATATATATATATATTATATATATATACTATATATAATATATATATATATAAATTTATTTTAATTTTTATTTTATTTATTTATTTATTTATTTTTTTCCAGACTATTACGGACCCCTATGGTCGAATGATGTAAACATGTTTTATTTTGTTGGACATATTGTTTATTAAGCCACTGAAAGGATCTAGGCATATCCTTTAGAATACACACTTGGATGTGTATATGCAAAATGTAATTTTGTTTAATTTATAAATTAAATTACAGTATTTTTCCTTAGGAAAAAAAAATGTTGGAAATACTGAGAGGGGGGCGAACTTATCATTTCACTTCAATTTGTTAATTTTAACTTCAAATAACATTAATTATAATTAGAATTAGATCAAAACTTAAATCAAAAACACCATTTAACGATGCACAACATCAAAGACAATACACAAGATATTTTCAGGTGGAAACACTTTCGGGAGAAAAAACACTAAACACTTTTAATATAGTTTTTTAATGATTACATGAATGGAAGGCTTCCACTTCCAAAGTTCTCTAGCAGCGATTGGAAGGAGGTTCCAACCCCTTGATTTATCAGTTCCAACACACTAATTTACCAGCTCCAACTGGAAGGACGCTCCAATGCCTTGATTTACCAGCTCCAACTAGAAGGATGCTCCAACACCTTAGTTTTATCAACTCTGACTGAAAGGACACTCCAATTCCATGCACATGCTCCAACCTACCCTGACACCACCCTCCCACCCTGAAGTGTTCTCAACCTCCATCCTGAGGGAGAATCCACTCTTCGCCTTGCACCACCGTGATCAACGAGCCACCACTTACTCTAAAGGATCCAACCTTCAATTCACCACAATGGACCACATTTCATATATTTTTAGACTGGATGCACCTCTACTCAATATTAATATAAATTGAAACAAAACAACCTGCTAGCTTTGTCAATCTACAACACCAACTCTCTCTACACAAGGATCAAACCCTAGTTGGTCAATCCAATAGTACTCAATAATCCATGAGCATTGCAATAACTCCATTTATATTATCAATGAGAGAACCCTAGCATCTCTGCTCTACTTCTGCTCAAACGATCAAACCCTAGTAGCATAAAATCTTTCAATTCCACTATTAGAATAGCTCTGCTCATAAGCCTTTATGACTTATTATAGAGAATTTGTTCATCAAAGAACAACATCAAGAATTCTCATGTCTCTAAGATTGTTCATTACAAAGCCCCAATTTTGATGCTTCCTTTAGAATCAAATTTGGACTAGTGTGCCCAATAACACATAAAAACCAAATAAAAATTTATTTAAATTAACCATTCTACAAATCATCACATTTTGGGTGTGCTTCTACATATTGTTCATATTCCAGTGCTAGCCATCAAAATTCTGTTAACTATGCAACAAAATGGAATATATATATATATATATATATATATATATATATATATATATATATATATATATATCAAACATGTCCTCTTGAGGGAGTCAAATTTGTAACCCGTATACTACCAACTCAATTATGGTGGGACCCTTCCATTTGTTGAGCCACAAAACATGATTTAAACTATAGCTGTAATACAAAGATGGGCTCCATATCAAATAGAAACAACAACAATTGTCATGATACAACTAGTTATGACTAGTTTCCAACTTTGGATCGATCATAACCAAGCCATAAAATTATGGCAATTTGAATGCTTAAAAGAATAAAAAGGAAGGAAGATGTTGGATGAATATGTTGACTCAGGCCTATTGAATCAAACATGCCAAAGAAACAAATCCAGTGGACCCTGTCAACATTCAATTTATTCCTATCAATCCAATCAATGTTTGATCCACGTAGCCATATAGGAGTTTATTCCAAAAAGCGAGAAACAAAGTTCAATCCTGTGGTGAGAAATGAAGATCAATCTTGTACTCAGTAGTTCACATCTACAATGATGGGATTTACATGGCCAAACCTCCCAGACCATGGAACACATCATGTGGTCATCAACCAATCATCGCAAGGTGTGTCAATGACGACCAACCACTAGTTTTCCATCCAAACATTGTACTATGGAAATGACAAATGATTACTAACAATTTGGTTGACGTATCATGCCACTAGAGAGTGACTTGAATGAACTATTATAAGCTAGGGGAGCACTAGTTGACATTTTTCAATCTTTCTACATAGTGTTCTCAATACAATGGAGCTTCAAAAACAACTATTGAACCTCTGCCAAAATTCCACCATTAATGTTAGAACTCAAGCTATGGATCTAATGAATACTACCTCCTATGTTGTCAAACTTTAGCTTCCACCAAATTTGTTATGAACTCAAACTAGACTCCTACCAATTCAAACTTCCTTTGGGGCTAGTGTTTATTAGTTAGACTTAAAATAAAACAAATGAACTCAAATGAATAATTTGAATGACAGATTAAGTAAGGACACCTACATATCAAAATTTGAAACCAAAATTTCCATCAAACTGCAAATATACCTGACTTCATAGGCAATAATTATCAACACGAAACATAAACAGGGTATATCATTGTCCTGCATACGCAATCAATCATCGAATACCTTCAGTTGAAACCCCTTCTACATCATAATTGTAACCAGAACTCTGAAATCAAGATTGTACAATATTTTCCACAGTAAGCTACCTTGGAGGTCCGAAAGGGCCTCAGAAAGGTGGCCTTAGATTGACTGAGATGGGCCTCAGGGAATGGATCTGATCCTTAGAGGAATCAATGAAACCCAAATTAAAAGTAAACACAAAAACTTGGATTCAACCCTCAAGCAATTCTCTAAACATTTTTCCTTGCCAGCGAATATATTAGAGATGAAAGATATTCAAATTCAACCTTCTCTCACAGATTGACGTGACAATGTTGGGCCTTAGTTTTAGTCAAACAAAAGATATTTGCTTGACTAATTGGTGCATTTCATGGATAAATATGATCCATATATATAGTAATGGAGAGGTATTTTAGAGGGGTTGAAATGATCAATTTTATGGATCCGACCATACAAATTTGAATTTTTAAATTGGAAATTTTGGAGCCAAAATTAATTACCCATTAAGGCCAAATTAACCTCAAATATTAGAGATATTTTTCTCAATAAAAAACACTTGAACATGAGACAAATTTTATTAGGATATTGATTAATAAACAAAATACAATTTTATCAAATTTTCTTTAAGAATAAATTCCGTTAATTAACCAAACATTAATTTGCCTTCAATCATTCTTGACCGCTCTTTCAGGGCACAATCTTTGAGCAAACATATCGCCTAAATTGTGAGGATTTATGAGGCGTGCCACCTACCATTGGAATTGGAACGATGAGTAATACACAATTGGGATGGTATTATATACAAATTTATTGACCTTCACATCCAAATTTCTCATCAAATGCGGGGCAACATGGCCACACCACAAGAGCACCTAATCCTTCTAGGGTTCCTTGACCAGTGGAGCTTCCAATCAATGCAATCCATAGTTGAATATTAAAAACATTCAAAGATGATGTTGGAGTCAATGAAAACACCTTTCAAAATACCCCCTTTTGTCATTGATGGTAACACACAGACCCCTGTGAATATTTCTCCCCTTGTCTCCATACTCCTAATCTTCTTCTCCTAATTTCTATCACCCTTTGACATAAATGGCAAAGGGTTTCTCCCCCTGATGAAATATCTTCCTTTGTCTTCCTATAATATGCCTTTCATTCTTGACGACTTCTCTCCCCCTATAATTTTATGCCTCTTAAGGATTTCCATAGATGATTCCACATGTCAATGAAAAGATTTACTTTATGATGAGCCTTGTTACAATTCTTTGAAAATTGTCCTTTTCTTCCTTTCAACTTTGCTAAAAATAAAGATGGCTAATTTTCACATAATTTTGATTACTTCTTTAATGACTTCTTCACATCTACCATCTATCATTCAACTGTCGAAAGATGTAGAAATTTCATGAATAATATGACACTTATTCACAGAGATTATCCCGATTATACACTATTTGCGGAATCATGCATAATACATAACCTCCTCTGCGTTGATCATCAATTTAGCAGTATTCAGAAACATACACATGCACACATTGAAGAATCAATCACACATTTCAACACAGTATGTACCCGGGGAAAGCATAAAGCTGAAAACCCCACAACTATCTGTATATTATATTGATTGAGATAATGCAACAGTACATAGTACAATACTCCTCACAAGTACTCAGTACTATCTCCACCTGTTACACACAAACTAGCTCATATCTGAATCAATCACCTGCTCAAATCTCCTCCGCTGCTTGTCTGCCTCCATTGCGCAATCCTGCATGAGAATAGATGAGAATGACACCAAATGTGTAACACTATGCAATCCTCCTTGGCAACTCAATCCCAATGATTGTGCAAATCACATGCACAACTATAGTCACAACTGACAGTTGTCTTGCCCTTTCACTTACCTCTAACACTTGTCTCCACTGAATTGTCCATGCACTGAGTTAACTGATGTATTCTTCAATTGCTTTATGAGTTAAT
>APFE031573549.1:0-24294 GCA_000404065.3 Pinus taeda
ATAGAATTTCAGCGTAATTTAAGTTTAAATTTAATGTTATATATAGTAAAACAATATTTATATAAGTTTTATTTAGCAATTTTAAATTAAATGGAATCTATGGAAAATCCAAAATTTCTAAAATGCGCAAGAAAAGGAAAAGAAAATGCCTTCCTTCGTTCATGGGACCCGCAAAAGGATGAAGATTAGACAGGGCTCGTGTCTTCCTGTACTGTGCGTTCATCTTTAAACATTTTGTGTGTCCCGTAACCACATTTATTGTGGCCAATTACCATGGCATGAAATGGTTGCATGGCTATGGTCATACATAAAAGGGGTACTATAAGGCATTAAAATCCCTATAGCATGGGATTTATGGCTTGTCGAATTCAAACTAGTGAAATGAGTCGCATGACATCAATCATCACCTATGATGGCTTGCACCTAGTAACTATGACTTCCTAGGAAGTCACCCATCCCAAGACTTCTTTAACTCAAGTGAAATTTTCCTACAATCAAGACTACATAACTTGCTACCTTATTTGCAAAAGCTCAAAAAATATTATGCCTCATAAATTATTCAATTAAAACTTCCTTAATTTTTTTAATTGATATTGATTTTATATTAATTAAACATTAAATATAATTTTTATGTTACTAATCATTTTTCAGTCATTAATAATTTGAAAAATTAAAATTAATATTATATGAGAAACTATTTTTTTAATCGAAAGAATACAAATAATTTTGAGTAATTATAATAACAATATAGCAATGAGACTGCACTAGATTGTAATTAAGTACTTGATAGTTGATAAAACAAATATCAACATAATTATTACTATGATGTCGTGGACATGACTCTCGTGAATGAACCCACGATAGAGAGACCCTTCATATATGACAACCTTGAAAATTGACCCTCCATCCTCCATTGATGGAGAAACCTTGAAAATTGAACGAATGCAATGTATGGTAGGAAATTGTTGGTCGGTTCAATAATAAGAAGGAAATAAATTAAGATGATGACATTAAAAGGTGCACTGATGATGAAAGAGCATCAAAAGTGCAACAATTAAAGCATGAAATAATGCAATGGCAATGGATATTTTATATAATAGTAGATAATGAAGTATGAAAAGAAAATATAATTAATCTTTAATAAGAACCAAGGATATTTTTGTATTAAAGAAAGTCTGAGCATACAATTTGGATAGAGCTTAGGATAAAATCAATTAAAGATACTATTTTTCAGAATTTTTAATTGGATATTCATTTTATTTCTACTTTCTAGTACATTATAATGAGATTTCTAATGCTACTAAGCTTTTGATAACATTTTTATGAGTGGGAAAAATAAAATTTTACTATTCATTAATATGCTTGATTTTAATTGTGTAGTGTTGATATTGGGAGGAGTGATTGTCCTAAAAAAATTGCCTATATTTTAATATTCATGTTGTAGATAGAGGAGTAGAATTGTATTCTTTCTAATTTAATGGAGATTTCTTTATTGAGCATGTTAAGATAGGTGCCATATATTATGCCTTTTGAGGCCATAGTCTGCAAAGAAGTAACTTTGTCACGAATACGCTGAAGAAATTGCAACAAACCATGGATTTGTGAAATTGCACTAGCATTGCAAAAGAAATATTAAATGGATGCTTTACAATCCTTGCATCCATGCAAATCTATCATACTTTGTACATGATGAGGGATGTTTCTCCTCTAGAGCATTCTTTCCCACGTCTTGCGATTATCCATGGGTTTCCCCCTATTCATTACTAGACATAGGGTTCTCTCTGCCCTCACTCATTTGCACATCATGGTTGGAAGCAAGGAATTGAGATCGAATGAGCATCCACCACTTCTATTGTGTTCTTGATGTTTGTGCCTCAAGACGAAGTTTTGGGAGATTATGAGAGAAGGAGAGGGTCCATGAAAGCTGAGAGGAGGTTTATTGGCCCTCCATTTTTGCCTTTGAAGTTTTAAATATGCATGTGTAACATTTCATTAAGATCATTAGGGGAGAGGGACCCTTTGGGTCTGGTCATTACAAAAAGGAGATCCTTTGCAAAGAGTAGAACCAATATTAGCCATTGCATCTATAGTTAAATTATTCACCCTTTGAACATGATAATATTGATATCTGGGGATGAGACAGAGTAAATTAAGGACTTGTTTAATGATTTGGGCTAGCTTGAGATCATTAGGGGGATTTCGATTTAAACTTGGGAGAGAATGAAGAGAGAATCTTCAATTATGATAATCTCTTGGATTTTCAATTGCATGGCTTGTTTGGTTCCCTAGTAGAGAGTATAAGCTTCAACGACATTGTTGGTCACCTCTTTCAATCCCCAAGCATATTTGAATTCCTTATTGTTCTCAGGGTGAATAATCACCCTCCCCCCACTCCTTTTGCACCTAAAAATACAATCAACATTAAGAATCATGCATAGAGACTAAAAAAAAAAAAAGTTAGTCAAATATTATAGATATACATAGAAGGTAAATTAACAAGATATTTATAAGAGTTTATAAATATCTTATAATACAGAAAGATGTGTAATTAAAAAAAAGTGTGATTGAAGGAAATAATGAAATTGCTATGTAACGAAGAAATGTTGAGATTAAAAAAACCATTTACCACAATTGTTAACTAAACACAATAATAATTTAAGAATCACTTAAAAAATAAAAATACAAAAAATACCACAATTGAAAAATCTAAGTGGGCATATCATTGCAATTTATATAAAAAATAGAAAATGATAATTTATGAAGAAAAAATGGAGAGTTGGGAAGGGTTTTTTTAAAAAGACATCCGACGGATTTTAAATATGTGACAAGTTTAAAGATTTAGAAACCCAAGTAAGAGGTTTAAAACTTTATTATCAATACATACATAGAAGAAAACTTTAGTTAGCTAATAGCATATTGATAGATGCAAATTTGTTCCATATCATAATTGAGTTATAAAATCAATGGTTCCTAGTACTACCAAATTATGAAAACCTGTCAAAATTAGTGGATAAATTCACACGGGCTCTAATGTCAATGTCAAGTCAAAAGAAGTGGAGTTAAGTGTATTGCATATCTACATATAAAATGGGAAACATTAATTGTTGCCCTATGCTTATTAAGTGATGCAAAATGGATTATCAAGAGAATTGAAATAAGTTGACATACTAAACTCCCTTTTGAATAAGGTCAGGTGATAGGTATATCAATCCATGAAGGTGTATACAATTCTAAAATTTGAGAAAGGAGTTGAGAGGTTGAATAGAAGTTGAAATCATATTTTTAGAACAAAACAAAGTGGATATTCAACTATGAGTATAGAGTTAATTGACTCCAATAACTCAAATGGTGACTAGGATTTGGATATGGAGGCAAGTAGGAGGTGTGAAAAATGCATGGAGGCCATGTTAATCCATCTAATGCACATCAATACATCATTCCCTTGGTTGATGATTTATACACCATGATTTCGATGAAAAGGAAGTAAACTATGACCATTATTTCTTGATGCATGAGCATTAGCTCGAAACTATCATTTTATTGTAGTAGACATAGGGGGTCTTGTGTTTTCAAGGAAGTTGGATTCCTATGTATGTCATTATTAATGTTTTGAGTGGTTAATTATACAAGTGTGAGGGTATTTGTAAATGCTCTCGAATGAAGGAGAACATGAGTGATTAATAATGTTGAGAGAGTTAGAAAACAATTGAAAGTCTTGGACTAGAAAGTGGTTTCATGATTCAAGGAGCTAGAGATGACTCTTAGGGATAAGTAGGAGACAAAAATGGACTTAGAGAATTGAGAAGTCAGTTCAGCAGATTAAGGATCTGAACTAGAATTAGTTCAATAGAACCTTTTTGTATAAAGGTAAGACTAAAAGGCGAGAACAAGTTAGTCAGTAGTTAGAGAAATAGCTAGAGAGTAGCTAGTGAGTCAAAGAGTCAAATTGTAAGCCTACAGGCAGGAGAAGAAAGGCCACAGACCAAAAAATCAGGTCAGAGACGACTCTTATGTAAATACTCATTTATTAATACAAACAACTCGATTCATAGTTTGTACAATGTGTATTGTGTAATTGAATTATAATTTGTGTGTGGCTAGAGTGTTTCTGCGTAACTTATGTTGCAAGTGCAGAATAGAGGTGGAATACAAAGAAGTGTAACAAAAAAACTTCCAGCTGCGGTTGGGTAGAAGTTGTTGAGGTAGCTCCATAGTTACGATTGTGGGTAGAGTTGTCTTAGAGACAACAACTCCAACAAGAGAAGTGTTGGGTAGAATTTTTTGTCAATTAGAGGTTCAAGGAGAGAACCTAGAGAAGTGTTATGGCTTTGTACACATGGACAATACAAAAGAAAGCCTTTAGCGTTACAGAGAAGGTGGATGAACATAAAGGCATGAATGGAGTTAAATTAAGGAGAGAGTTGTGGCGGAATGACGAAGGACTAGAACCCTAAAGGAAGTGAAACCACAGATGAATATTAAAGAATTGATGTGAAAACCCAAGTGAAGAGAAGAGCGAAGAAGTGAAGTATTGACGCATAGTACCATTGGATCTAGAAGATCAACGAATAATATTTGTTCATGAAGAGCAGCCAGGATTAACTCATAAGATAGAACTAAGAAATGAACGTATTGGTGAAAAGGGAAGACGGGAATCAATCTGGATCATAGGATTTAAAGGCCTCGTCATCCAATGGATATCGGGTCGTAAGTTGATCGGGCGTTAACCGTAAGGGCGAACCCGAAATTTTATAAGTTGAGGATTTATAATTCCCATCGGGTACGAAAAGGCGTTAAACCTCGCATAAGTGTTCCACCCGATATCATTTTGGACCGTCAGATCAATCAGATCTAGATTAGCGATCACAAAATGCTAGGCTAGTTTGGTGATCGGGAAAAGATACCAATCGTCAGATTGAGGACAAGATCGACAGTGGATAAAGGTTGTGACAAAGGAATTGAAAATGTGGAACCGAAGAGATTATAGGTGTGGTTTGATTCTATTTGAAGTCTAGTTGTAATCGTATATCGCATGCGAGAGGCAAAGGAGGCACGTAATGATTGATGCAATAGTGTGATAACCGTTGATCTGGGTGAAAGGAATCAACTGTGGGGAAGGTTGTTGCATATCGCAAGTTGAAAGCTCCAAAGGTATACTCTATTGAGTTTAATGAAGATTTAAGTTATAAAGTTCCAAAAGGGAGACTAATGAAGGGTTAGACTATGGGAAGTCTAATGAAGTGTTTCCGATTGAAGATTAAATGGACCTTAACCTTAGCTTATGAAGGTTTGACCAAGGTGGTCATAGAAATTCCTGGGTCTGAAGAGAATATGCATACTATATGCATACTATGGGTATAGTGGGGTGATTAGCCCTGCATCATTTCTTCATTCAACTTGGACTACAATCGACTCAAAAAATTGACTAAGCATATCTTCAAAACTGAAATAATTACCAAGATTGAGCATGTGATAGAATATTATCCAAATGGATGAATTTTCTCATGGAAAGTACACCCATAAACTTTGAGGAATGTGGCTATAATGTCAATGTTGGCATCAACTAGGAATATGAAGTTGAAACCTCATAAACTCAATACAAGGGAGATAAATAAACTAGTAATGAATCATGAAGGGTTTAACAACTAATTGGGAATTTATTTATAATTATTTGTTCTACCAAAAAAGAAAGGATCAATGGTTTAGTACCAAGGAATAAGTAGTCCTCACTAGTTAATTTAATCATCCAAAATTGTAGAGAAATGCAAACATGAAAATATTTGAGGCTAACACCAAAAATATAATCAATATGGAGTAAATTAATGCATGGTAGAAGTATCACATACATTATCATTGAGTTTTAACATGGGAGTAAAATATATAGTAGATCCTTTGTAATCCACAATTTTCATTGAAAATAACAAAAATCTAAGTAAGCTATTTTAAGTTGGACTTTTCCCAAGTTGAGTCTCTTTAGCATAAATCTATGTTTCTAATTGTGTGTAGTGTGGATTTCTTACACTGTATTCTTTGTTTTCAATACATAGCTATATTTATTGGCACAATTGAAGATAAACATAGAGAATAAGAAATAGTTAACTCATATAGGATTTATGTTGGTGAATTGAGTTAGCCATAGACTAATCAATTATATATCATATTGATACTAGATAATTATTCATGAAGTGGGTAAGGGGAATACAATAGTTGTTGACAATATTAAGAAGACTACGAGTGATAGGAAAAGTTTGAATAACTACATAAATGAATTAATTTTATTAATGTGAGCCATATATAAATTCATTAAGAGATTACATTTGGTCTTATCTTACAAGAGGTCTCATGACTCTTCCTACTCACCTATAAATCTCCATATTTCTCTTCAATTGATATTTACAATATACCATATCCCCAACGATTAGGTATGTAACATTCCCCTCTTAATCCAAAGGGGTGTTTGTAAGTTCAATCTTCTTTCTAAACTTTCTAAACTTTTCTCTTCCAAGTTCTTTGATGAATATGTCTAGAATTTGCTCACTTATGGAATCTGTATCAAATAAATGATGATAGCATCTATATGATGTCAAATCATATGGTACTTTTGATGTTGATGTTCTTTGTTTGACCATATAATCTAATATTATTGGCCAACTTGATTGTATAGTGTTGTTAATAAAAAGTGGAATAGCATTATCTTATTTCTACTACAAATTATTTTGTATCTCCCTAAGCCATATAATCTCCAGGCTTGTTTCCTTTGCAAAAACCATATACTTTTCATTTGTAGTGGAATCTGTTGGAACATATTTTTTGTGTGATCTCCAACAAATAGTTTCTAATCCACGAATCATGAGGAATCTGGTATGTAACCATATTACAAAACAAAACAAAAGATAGATCAATGAATTGAAAATAAGCCTCTTCAAGGGGGTAACCTCCTTTTACATCACATAAATGAACAATTCTTGCATAATAAAAATTACAAGATATAGAAGTCTAAATTGTCACAATATAATCAAGGCCTACATAAAAATAATAATGTAAAATAGTGGTCTTCTATGGAGTACAACAATAATAATATGGGGGCTACATGGGGCTTAACAATGACAATATGGGCTACACTAGTATTATAGGGACCTATCATGCCCCTTTCCTTCAAAAAAGGGGCTTGAGTAGTTCTAGATGTTTTTGTATAAAATTTTCATCCTCCCATGTGGAATCTTTAGCAGGTAATTTTGTCCATTTAATGAGATACTTTAAAATTGATCAATTTTGTAGTTGTCGGGTTCTTGTTTCCATGACCGCTTCAAGCTCCAATATTATTTTTCATTCCTCGTAAGTTCTGGCAATATTGTTTGAAATGGGAGCTCTTCACTTATAACCTTCTTTAAGCATGAAACATGGAAAAATGGGTGTACTCAGGAAGATGCAAGAAGCTCCAATTTGTATGCCATAGTACCAATCTTTTGCAACACCTTGTAAGCGTCACAGTAATTATGAGATTTTCTTTCGGATTAATAACATTATTAAGCTATAGTCGATGTTTCAAACCATCTAATGTGGTTCATCCTCAGGACAAAGGTGAAAAAATCAATCTATCCAAAAGTTTAAATAGTAAATATGCATCAAGTTCTAGAGTTAGCTATATCGAATTAACTATTATGAATTAGTTATTAAGAATTGAATTAACCCTTTTTATTTATTTATTTAATTATTATTAATTATTATTTTATCATTATTTATTTATTTTTATATTAAATTAATAATGTAATTAAAGTACTATATGTTAATATATGGCTATTCATAATAAAGTTTAATATTATTCAACCATTAGTTTTTAAATATTAAATAATGAAAAATAATATTATATAAAAACATCTGAAAGTAAAAAATATATATATAAAAATAAATAAAGTCAAAAAATAAATTGAAAATAAAAGAAAAATGAAATGAAAAATTAAAAAATAAATATATATAATTATATATAATTATAATAATTTATTAAATTATACTTATTTAATAAATTTAAAAACTATAACTTTAATTATTAAATTTCCATATAAAACATATAGCTCTAAATTACATATTAATATAATATAATATAATAAATAAAAAGGGTTAATTCAATTCTTAATCGCTAATTCATAACGGCTAATTCCCTACAACTAACTCTGGGACCAAATCTATCTTTACCATTTAAACTTCTAGATAGATTGATTTTTTCACCTTTGTCTTGAGGATGAACCACATTAGATGGTTTGAAACGTCAACCATAACTTAATGATGTGATTAATCTGAAAGGCAATCTCATAATTAATATGGAACACAAAAGTCTAAGATCAAGGACCACAGTACTTGGGTGATAATTTATTATCCTTATTAGCTTGCTTGAGGGACATTTGTTTGTATGGTTGTAGTTGTAAAATACCCAATCACCTATGTCAAAACTTATTTCACTGCGATGTTGATATGCCTGTTATTTCATTTGATTCTACACCAAAGTCAGATTATCCTTTAAGATACAGAGAACTTGTTGTTGATGCTTGATGTGATCTCCACTGCTTGAACATTAGAATTTTCTCTTACAGGCGATGTGATGGGTGGTGGATGGTATCCATAAAGTTCCATAAATGGGATCATTTTTGTTGCAGTATGGAAAGAAGTGTTATACCACTATCTAGCCAAAGGAAACCGCTGGACCCATTATGTTTATTTATCATATACAAAACAAAAAAGATATTCTTCCAAACATTTTTTCACTATCTCATTTTGACCATCAAATTGAGTATGATAATATGAGCTATGAGATAATTGAGTACCAACGCAAGAAAACAATTTTGTCCAAAATTTCCAATTAAAATGGGATCTTTTTCACTCAAAATAATCTTTGGGTTTCCATGTAGCTTTTGAATTATTTCCATAAATGTTGTAGCAACTATACTCGCTTTAAAAGGATGAGATAGTGCACAAAACTGTGCATACTTGGTAAGTATATTAACTACCACTATGATGACACTCTTTCCTTCGAACTTGGGTAAACCTGTGATAAAATCATTGAGACCTCTTCCCAACGTTGACTTGGAATGGATAAAGGTTTTAATAGCCTTCTAATTTGATAGCTAAATGACAAATTCCAACCATAGGACTAGATTCTTTTTTTCGAGAGGACAAATTTTGACTATTGAAGTGCTCAATTTGGACAAGGGAAAGTGTATTTTTGAGGAAAATCCCACATGTGCACAAAAGGTTAGGTCAACCCTAACAAGAAAATGGACACACTTGGAAGCCTATAAATACAAGTGACCTCAAGCTCATTTGGACATCACCAAACATCTTCTTATTCTCTTCTTCATTGATTGGTTCACACAAGTCTAAGGCTAGGTCACGAAGATTGGTTCGAGTAGGTCCAAGATTACAGGGTCTGAAGCTCGCATGTGTGTTTAGGGTTTTGGTTTCCAACTACAAGATTAACATAGGTAGATTTTGGTTCCAACCATGGGCATGAAGGCTCATCTATGCAGTTGGAAGCTCTCAACTACATTCAAACCTCTTCCTTCGAATGGTTGGGCTCTAGGGTTACAATTTGACATTTGATCATAGTGGACCACAGACAACAGAAGTTGTCTCAAGATTGATGTTGGGGACATATTTCTGAATGTTTTAGGGTTTATTTTTGCTAGACTATTTTGTATTGGCTCACTGTACTCTCTGCTAAACATTTTATGACAATATAATAGAAGAATGATTTCAAATGGTTTTCCCCATAGTCAGTTTTTCCTTGGTCATGGACCAAAAATCTAGTGTCTCTTGTTGATGTATTGATTTTCTCCTTTATCGTTGCATTTACTATTCTATCTTCAATTATTGTTGATGATTGGAAATATTAATTATTGTTGAAAAATTCTATTTGAAGAATTGAATTGGGATAAAGTAATTTAATCAACATGGAGCAGTGTGAAATTTAACGTGGTATTAGAGCTAAGGTGAAGGAAAATCCCAAAAAGAGACAAGAATTGAAGCAATCATCTTTGGAAAGTTAAAGGAGCCTATTTAATCAAGTCAAGTTATTTTCCTCTCATTTCAAGGAAAATGAGAAGTTGGGTGAGTCATATAACTTTATCGCTTGGAAGATTAGGTTGGAGATCATAGTTGATAACATTCATGTTTTGGAATAGATTCAAGGAAAGGTACTTGAGCCTACAGAGAATGATTATGTTGCTTCCAACAAAAGTACAAGAAAAGTAAAAAGAAAAGTAAATTATAACTGATGGTTTACAAGATAATTTACTTGCTTATGTTGGAAATTTGAAGAAGTATAGGGACATGTATGATAAGCTAGTTGGCATGTATGAAGTTAACAATTTCAATGAAATCATCTCCTTGAAAGATCAACTCAAATATATGAATATTAATAAAGGATATTTTGTGCAATCCTACGTTATGAGGATATCTTGTCTTAGAGATCAACTGCAGAGAGTTGGGGAAATTGTGACTGGCATAGAATTGGTGATTATTACCCTTAGTTGGGTCCCTCCTTTTTGGGAAACCTTCATTACCACTAAAAGCAATAACAATGCTTCCCCATCGTTTTATGATATTGTTGGAAAGCTCACTCAAGAAGAATCAAGGATGGTTTCTAGAGGCAGGATATAAAAGCATGAAGAAGGAGAGCTCGTTTCATTCGCTACTCATCACAAGAATAAGAAAGGAAAAGGAGGTCCATCTATTACACAGTATTTTGTCACACCTCCTGCACTTCCCTATGTTATACCAAGGGGTGCCCAAAACTTAGAAATTATGCAGTGTACCCATTCTGATATGCATTCTTTATCCTCCCTAAAGAACTGATGAAAACGTGCCTTGAGCCTTCCCTGAGTGATCCAGGAGGATCTCGAGACATCAAGGGGATGAATAAGGCTCGAAATTCAAAATGGCATAAAGGAGAATGTGATGACATCAGTTGAGAGGGCTTGTCTTCCTGATCGCAGTGGTGCAAATGGTTCGTCAATCTGAGCTCATATGGAAAAGATAGAGCTCTTCAAAGATTGGTATGGCATGAGAAAAATGGGGCCCACAGTGCGCCACATGGAATCCCAGTCAGCACATGGGACCCACATGGAAACTTGACACTTGGCATCCCTCCAGTGGCCTCCTAAACCTGCACAAGCAACAAAAATCATTTTGGATTAAGAAAACCATATAACAAAATTTTTTTAATATAGTTAATATTTATATAAAACAATTAAAACCAAAAAACTATATATTAACTCAAAATGGGAAAAAGTTAATATATTATGACATTAAAACAAAACAACAAATCATTTTGTTATAAAACTCCATTCACGTGGAAGGTGTTAACGCATATGGTGGACTATATGAACCATCGTATATATATGCCATCCAACCGTCATGACCGTTGGGCATACACCACAAAATTTTAACAAGGGAACCACCGTTCAAAGGCTTGAACGCATGAGATACGGGGCATGGGAGTTATACACAGCGCAGGTTCCACAAATGGCGCCGAAATATCACATGGGTTGTACCAATTGTTACAGGTTAATATATAACCAAAATATGGAGCCATATAACATCAAAACAGACAACAGTTAAAGGCCCGAGTTTCGGGGTTATATAACATTATACCCATCTGCCATTTGATAGTGTGTGAGCTTGGGTAGGCGGCCACATATGTGGTCCCGCCACCCAAGGCTCCACCTTTTTCACCGCCCAAGTGTTGTACCATTGTATAAACATGAAGTTCGTATGGTGTGGGGATGGGTGTGGGCCGCCCAAATGCCGGGCCCACTACCCAACAAAACGTTTCAATGTGTCTATATACGGTTGGGGTTTTTTTTGGGACCATAAGTTATTTGGTTATGATATAAACCATAATGCGCCCATAAAATTGGTGAGTTTTGAAGAATGCGCCTATTAAAAAAAAATTAACATGGCAAAGGTTGGTTCATAAAACTAATATATGGTAAAATTAGAGGGGGCAGGATTTGACTTCTTGACCTCCCTCAACCAATTCCTAAGTTTTACCATTACACCAAACTGTCTTCTTGGGAATTCCACTAGTGAAAATTATATAAACTCAGTCTTTTACCCAACGCAGGGAGGAGGATGTCAGCAGGCACATTTTTCAAGGCAAGGAGAGCAGAATTTTTGAAGAGGATGATTTTGGTCCAGTATCAAAATTGGGCAAGTTTTATATCAATTTTGCACCTCAGTTTTTCCAGCTGAGCTCTCCAATTTTCGGGCATTTTCAGCATGGAGGTATAATGCCCCATTTTTGTAATTGATGAATGTAACTTCTTTGATGCCATTTTTAATGAATGAAGGCCTCCCCATTGATTGAATAGGGCTCGAAGATGTAGTCCAAGAGGGACGAACTCTGTTATCAAGTTCTTCTATTCTTGTCTTTTTTTATGCTCTTCTTCTTCTTTCTCTCACATGTGCACATTTAAGTTTTCTCTTTGGTTAAGCTACAAACTGTATATGTAATTCTTTTAATGCATCTATAAACAAAAGATAACATGGATCACTAAGGAAATGATCTCAAAACCCTATTTTTTGGGTCAGCGCGACTGCAACACTACCTACTCGTGTTGATGGTGGGTTGTACCATACTAGACTCGTGTTGCCATTGCAATTTTTACTTGGATACTTGCGTTGATCCCTAAAAAGCAAGTTTTCCCAAAGAGGACAAGAAGCTTCGTGATCTAGAGGCTTCCAAAACGACGAGTTGGAGGTTTTTCATTGTGGATGTGGTCGAATTCTCCCAATATTTCTCTTTGATCTTATCCCTATGAGATTCATCCTTGAGATGAGGTCCTTCCCCTATCTTTGGTGAGATCCTAACCCTCTCTCCCTGCCTATATATTCATCCTCTTCCATTCCCAAATGGTTAGTCTCTGACTATTTGCACCCTTATGCTGAGATAGTGCCTACATGCTACTCATTTAACTTGGAGAAGGAGTGCTTGGAGAGCTTGAGCTTGAACTTGGGCATTCACTCAAGGAGGGCTTATTGACATCAAGGCTTTGGTTGTATGATTCCTCTTTTATCTATTAATATATACATTTGTTGGTTCACTTTCCATAAATGCTTGTATTAATGCATCATTTATCTTAATGCTCCTTGATCTGTTAAGTGGATTACATTCGATTATGCCAGTTGCATTTGTATGCTTTGTTGTGTTTTTGGCCTCTTGTGTAGATATTCAAATGTTATGAGCAATAGAGATGAGCTTGAGGAGCAAGCAAATAAGATCTTCAACAAGGGAGTACCTCATAGCATCAGCACATTGTAGGTCTCATTTCGATTGTAATTTAGGAAAGTGTCTTGTAGATTGTCACATTGGTTGCTAGTCCCACTCATTGGGCTAGTGGGATTGTCTCTGTCCGCAGAGAGGATTTACCTAGACAAAAAATGGTGACTCTGCTAGGGACACTATAACCTTTCCATCCATTCCTTCGATTAGATTCTATGATGATTTTGACCAACCGTCGATTTCTTGTCTTGTATGCATCACTGTAAATTTATGCAATCACTGGTTTTTGCTTGAGAGTGTTGAGCCTACTCTTATTTTCAAGATTTTTTATTTTTTCCTTATTCTCCTCGCCAAGCGCATTTTCTGCTTTGAAAGAAGCGCTACCAGTGCTTAATTTAAATTTATAGCTGCATTGCTCTACCTTTCATCGCCCTTTTTCCTTTAACAGACATGTTGATCCCAGAGGATAGAAGAAAATTAGGGTTCCTTCTTGTTTTCAGTGGTTTTCAACCTCTGTGAGTGGTTTTTCAATGTAATTACAGTGTGTTTGGCTTGATTGTCATCCTTGTGCGATTGAAATTGTATCTTGGCTTTTGTTAATGTGTGTTGAGGCTTGATTCCCTTCTAAGGTTTCTAGGTCTAGGTGCACCATTCACTCTTCACTTGGCTTGTCTCTGTCAGATTAATTGCTTCCATTTAGGAGTTTTGTTGCAGTCAGGACACCATTTTCAAGTTGCTTTCAGTTCATGTTTTTGAAGTTATTTTCATTATTATTGAGTTATATTGGTTCTTTGAAAATTTATTTTGCTCCATTGTCAAATATAGATTACATTTGTTTGCTTTGGTAGAACTGAAAGTGAATGCTTGTTTTGATTGAATTGTTCCAAAAAGAAAAGTGAAAGGACTTCTTCATTTAAGTATTTTTGAAACGATTTGTGTTCGAAACTAAAAGTGAATGAAATTTTCATTTTAGCTATTTTGGATTGCATTTTTCCCTTTGTTTGTGCATTATTTTTCATTTTTGAATCAAAGTGAAAGGAAAAGAACAAAAAAATATTAGTGCATCTTAGTGAAAGAAAAGTGATTTTTGTTTCTCATAGGATTGCATTTTTTGCATTGCATTTGTTAGTGAAAGTGAAAGAGTAGTTTTCATTTTTACATCTTGCATTTGAAGAGCTAGGGAGTTATGTTTTGATGCATTACTTGGTTGTCTCTCTTCCCTCATTATTTTAGCCTTCATCAAATGAAAAGATTTCATTTTTCTCATTTAGTTGCATTATAGGAATTCAGGTGACATCGTTGAGCCATAAAATTGAAACATAATTCAAGATAAACTTAAAATTTACCTCAATTAACCTAAGGAGAATTTGTAACCTAACACAAATATCTAGAGGTCTAGGCTAGAGACACGTTCTGATGTCTTTAAACATAACAGTTTTCGTTAAATTCTTGCATTGTATCCTGGAGGTGAAATCTTGTCCTAGTAAAGAAGTATATCGAAGGTTCTCCAATACTTTTAGGTATATACGAGGAACTTTAGTATGAAAAGTATATAGGGACACTCTCATTGAATGGTTATGCATTAGACATCACTAACACGAACTTGTGCTCCTCGTACCGTCGAGTATATATTGGGAGACTCCACTAGGTTGTTATCCTTTAACCACATGTAACTGATTCAACTGTCTCTAAACGTGATACACCCAACACAACATTCGGGGAGATCGTTCACCGTACATCAAGTCCTTGGTTTCAGCTAAGGTGTATACAACGGTTCATGGTTACTTGGTAAACCATCTTGCCTAGCATTACCCTTTTTTATTTATTTTTTGTTTCGTGTCATAAAATTAATTGCCAACGATAATATGTCGAATCCATGTAGTTGCTTCTTGGCATCACATTGAGTAAATCCTTGTAAATTTTAATTTTAATCAGCCCTCAATGAAATCATCTCTTCTCCTTCTGCTTTTAAGAGAAATTCATCGTGGATGAACCATTAAGTTCACCTCAAAGTTCCCATTCATCGTCTAATACTGAAGGGTCTTCACAAGGATTTCACCCTGAACTTTCACAGTCACTTGAAGCTCAAGGCTTTGAACATGGAATTGTCCCAAGTATCCAACCCCTTGTTTCTCATCCTCCGCCTCGAGACTCATTGTCGTCTCAAGAGTCTGATCTAGAAACCTGTAAGAGTCCATAAAGGTTTGTCTTATACCCTCTGAATCCTCTTTTTTATCCATTTTTTATATTATCTCCTCAACACCCTTATAGTCCACATAATCGACCATTTGTTCCTTTAGAGTTATCTCCTCATCCATCTGAGATTCCTCCTCACCAACTATTTCCACCTATGGCTTCAGAAGGTGAGATTCCAACCTCTCCTCGAGGTCCTTCAGAAGTCTCCGCTACTCACACTCCTAGTTGATAATGATTTTGAATACGACATCCCCCCTGAAGGCTTTCCTTGTGAAGGAAGATTTCCATATCAACCTCCTCCTATGAACAGTGGGCCTATACTTCCACATGGTTATACAACCTTGGCTCAACTAGTTTCAGGAACTTCCAGTGCTTCTTCATTATAAAAAAATCCTATTTGGTCATCAAATTCCATCCCTATTTCTGGTTTGTTGATTCCTAATGTGACCTCTCATATCCCTGTGCAAATTGTCATTACTTCAGTTCCGATTCAACTCACTATTCCAACACAACCGTTACCATCATTTCAACCTTCCATTCTTGTGCAACAGACAGTTTCGGTTTATACATCTATAAGTTCCTTGATTGCCCCCTCAAGAGGAAAAAATGTGCCACCGCCTCATTCACAACTTGGGGGGGGGAATCCAAATATACCTCTTGTCTCAAACAGAACCCATGTGAGTGGATTAGAAACTCACATGGTTGGAGTGAGTCAACCTGTTAGTGGTATTCCTAATGCCTCTAATTCATCTATTCCAGTTGGGGTAGGTAATATCCCGTATCAACATCCTTATTCGGATTAGATACCTATCCAACAATCTTATGTTCCATATGCTTTACAAGCACTGCAAATTCCACCTTATATTCCGCAAGTAGGTCAACCTAGCCAAAATTCTATTCCCGGTGCATATGGTCAAATCCCAATTGGAACTTATCATACCAACAAGGAATTCCTCAAACAATTGTTCAACAACCTTTATAGTAGCAAGGGAAACCTTTGCAGTAGCAAGGGAAACCCTTGCAGCAGTTTCAATAGCCTTTGCAACAACAAACGTAGTTTCTCTAGCAACCCAGTCAACCCTTGTATCTGCAAGGTCAACCATTGTAGCAATAAGGTCAACCATTGCAGTATAAAACCCAACCTGTATATCAACAAGGTCAAACCTTGCAGACACAAGGATAACCCTTGTAGGAGTAGGGCCAACAACTTTATTACCAAGGTTAGCAATTACAACAACCTTACAATCCATATGCCACACACAATGCTTATCCTCCTTATTGTTATCAACAGCCTATGGCAGGTCAATATCAACCCTACCCTAGATAGAATCCACCTTATGGTCAAGGTATCCCTCAGTGGGGGAAAATCAAGTCCCTTATGGTCAAAATCCTCCACTTTGGGGGAAAAACCTTACCAACAAGGTTGGAACCCACAGACCAGGCCTTATCGGAGGCCCTATATGCCTTTTAATATGCAATTTCCATTTCTAGAAATGTTGGAACTACCCGATGTCTCGAGGCTTACTAATGATATGATTCTTCATTCACCTTATTGGCCCCCAGTTCCCACTAAAATTGCGAGCGATTACCCCAAATTTGAAGGAAAAGCTAAAGAGGACCCTTAGGCCCATGTGATGACATATCACTTATTGTGTTCTTCCAATTCCTACGTTGATGATTTTGTTCATCTATGCCTCTTTCAACAAACCTTGACAGGTGTTGCCGCAAAGTGGTACATCAAGATGCCTCGAGGTACCTATGCAGACTTCAACTCTTTGGCCATGGCCTTCTTCACCCACTTCTAGTTACCGGTTTGTTATGAAACTAGTACCCGCTTGGTCACATCTCCGAAATAGGATATCATGACCCATATCTCCATTCACATCCATGAATGGAGACGTCGACGTCGTCTCATCAAGTTTGAAATCCCTTATGAGTTGTTAACTGAATGGTTCCCCAATTCATTCATAAACAAAATCGTTGTAGATATAGCAATGTGTGGTTGTGTCACTGAGGATCAAGCCATTACCCATGCCTAGTATTTGGATTTGGTTTATTCCCAATCTGACACATTTTATGAAAATTTTCCTGATGCTCCGAGTCCATCTTCGGATCAAACATATTCAAAGTCTCCAGATGTACCACTTGTTGACGATATAATTGGATCAGTATCTCAAACTTCCACTAAAGCTTCTTCGAACCAAAAATCTGTTTTGAATACTGGTTCTGCTCCTTCGAAAACCCCATCAAATCCTGGTAAAACCTACGAGGTCAATGTCATCCAGTCTATCGTGGCAAACAAAGCCTCCAAAGATAAGAATAAGGGTAAAGGTGAAGAAAAATCTGATACTCCAAAACATGATCCTCCAAAGCCATATGTTGATGATCCCTCCAAACATAAGCCGAAATATCCTTGCCTTATTTGTGAGGAAGATCATTACACCAAGGATATTCCCCGTCGTGCAGAAGTTAGTCATCTATTGAAAGGGACCCCGACTATACTAAAAGAGCCATTTCCATCTTAGCAAACTCAGTTGGTAGACCAATCACAGTCCTATGCCTCTTCAAGTTCTCAGGTTTACATGATGAATGGCATACTTCCTATCTTTTTTTCCACTCAATTTTAATATTGTCGAACTCCCCAAAAGCAGACGGTGGAAAAGGAAGCCAATGATACACCTTTTACTTCCACTCCACCCAGTTTTGGTCCTCTCCACATCGAGAGACATAATAATGAGTCCATCATCCAACCGACCCCAAATGTGTGCTTCGGAAGTCATCCTATAATTTTAACACTAGAGGTTCTCAACATTATAATATTTTCGAAGATTTAGCTCAAGCACCCTCGGCGATGTCTGCCTTGGAAGTTCTCCAAACTTGTCCAACACAATAGAAATCATTATTATCTGCTATAGGAAGCATTGATCCTGTCGATTTGAACTTGATTACTTTCGATCTAGAAAACCATGTTCCTCGTCTTCCTCATCAAATTTCATTTTTTATTCAAGTTATTATAAAAGAAAAGATGATTCATCAGACTTTCATTGATGAAGGTGCTTCCACCTGCATCATGTTTGTTTCATGTCAAAAATTCATCGGCTGTCCACCTCTCAAACGGTCCTTGAACACCTTAGAATCCTTTGATGGCAGAGGCTTCCGTCCTTATGGTATTCTCACAATTCTTCCCATCACCTTGGAAGGGAAAATTGAGTTAGAAGTAGAGGTCTTAGATGCGAATCTAAATTACAACCTTTTGTTTGGGCGAAGTTGGACCCATGCCATGTTTTGTGTGGTTTCCTCTTTGTTCCAGGTGCTCCATTCTCCTCATGAGGGGAAAATTGTCATTGTTGATTAATTGTCCTTTTTCTCTTCCAATTCTTCAATTGACAACGTCCCATATGTGGGGAATACCGATATTCCATATGGGAGCATGGGGGCAGGTCTTTTCAAAGATTTTTCTTTAATGGGAACTTTTTCTCTCCCACCTCTGCATGTCGTCTCAATCAACATGATCTTTGTCTCCAATGAGCCGAGGATCATCCCTACTCCAAATTAGGTTTATTATTTTGTTGATGTTATGTCGCTAAGTCTTTTAGAACAAGCTTATCAAGAAATTGTCTTGGCTTCAGCGGCTGCTTCAGAAAGTCATATTGTTCTCCGTATGCACTTGGATACGTATTCGCAATCTCCTTGGCTTGGTTCTTATGATTCTTCGGATCCCTTGAACGAGATATTCCCCACTTACGAGAGTATTGTCGAGGTTATGTCTCTTAAGGAAACTCCTTGGAATGATGCCCGTCATTGTTCCTAGTTTCTTCCAAGTCTTAGCAAGATTCCTTCATGTCTTGAGGATTTTGTTTCTCATAACTCGATGCATCGACTTCAAAAACTTGTTTTGGTGCATGAAGTTTTGTCCAAAGCTAATATGGAAAATATTAGTGAAACCATTCCCATCGACATTTCCATTAAACCTAGCATTGTCGAGAACATTCATATTAGGGTTTCCTGTTCTCCTGATGAGATCAGGGCTTACACTGACCTTTTTAAAGAATTTCATGGTGTCTTCACTTGGTCATATGAGGAAATGCTTGGTATTGATCCAGCTATTGTGGTGCACGAAATACCCATGCATCCTAATACGAAGCCCATTCGTCAACGGCTCCATCCAGTGCATCCTGAAAGGCCACTGCTATTAAGGGAGCAGTTAAACAACTTCTAAATGATGGTTTTATTTACCCTATCCCATTAACAGATTTGGTTTCTAGTATCGTACATGTTACTAAAAATAAGGGAACAATCCGAGTTTGTGTTGATTACTATAGCATCAATCATGCATTCCCTAAAGATAAATATCCCATTGCCTTTATTGATCAAATCATTGATGAGTGTGTTGGGAGTGATATATTCTCTTTTATGGATGGTTTTTCTGGTTATATCCATATTAAAATATTACCCATTGATCAACACAAGACTGCTTTCATCTATCCATGGGGGACCTTTGCTTATAAGAAACTCCCTTTCGGTCTCAAAAACGTTGGTGCCACCTTCCAGAGACAAATGTCATAAGCCTTTCATGATATTAAACACATTGTTCAACCTTATGTAGATGACTTACCAGCTCATTCTTCTAAGCATCGTGACCATCTAGACCACCTTCGATCAATCTTTATATGTTTTTGACACTATAATATTCATCTCAATCCACATAAATGTGTCTTTTGCATAGAATTTTGTCAGATCTTGGGTTTTGTTGTGTCCAAATAAAGCATCCAAATAGATCCTCTAAAAGTTGAGGCTATTGTAAATTTACCCCCTCCTTCATCATTGCACCAATTGCGAAGTTTGCAAGGGAAGGCTAATTTTCTTCGTCGCTTTGTCCCTAATTAGGCTGAGCTTGCCAAGGGTTTTACTCATTTTCTTAAGAAGGGGATCCCATTCATTTGGGATGAAATTGCCTACAAACTCTTTTGATTCTCTAAAACAAACACTCATTAGTGCTCCTTTATTGCATCCCCCTAACTACCACTGCGATTATTTCTTATACTTGGCCACAGCTGACAGTACCATTTCTATGGTGCCGGTCCAAGACAATGACGATGGAAATGAACATGTGGTTTATTATTTAAATCGAAATATTATTGACACAGAAACTCGATATGCTCATGTCGAGAAAACTTCCTTAGCAACAGTCCATGTTGTTAAACGATTTTTCCATTATATTCTTCTATAGAAGACCACAATGATTTCTGATTGTAACCCCATGACTTATATTCTGACTCATCAGTTTCTTAGTGGGGAATACTCTAAATGGATTGTTATCCTACAAGAGTTTGATTTGGAGTTCACTACCGCCAAATCAAAGAAGTCACTCTTTTTTGCTGAATTGATTTGCGCCCTTCTTTCTGCAAACATATCCACTAATTTTACTGTGTAGAATCCTGATGAGAATTTGTTTCTCATCATCAATCTCGACCCATGGTACGGAGATATAATTGTTTATATTCAAACCCAAACTTTCTAATCCGAGTTGTCTCGATCCGACCAATGTCGTATCCGACAATAGTCTCAACCTTATCAAATTATTGGTGATATGTTGTACCGAGTCAGTATTGATTCTGATATTCGCATATGTCTAACAATTGAAGAGTCTAAATGAGTCTTGAATGACTGCCACTCTAGGGCATGTGGTGGTCACATGTCAGGCTATGCCACTACTCAGAAGATCCTTCGCGCAACTTATTTATGGCCTTCTATCTTCAAAGATTGCATTTTTGTAGTTGAAAAGTGCCATCAATGTCAGATTTATAATTGCAAACAACGTGCCCTGCCAACACCCTTACACCCAGTTGTTACCATTGGCCCATTCACTAAATGGGGAATAGATTTCATGACATGTAACCCTCGCTCAGTTGGGGGGCATGGCTATATCATAGTCGACATCGACTATTTTACTAAATGGATCAAGGTGATGCCCACATATATTGTTGACAGTATCACTGTTGCTCAGTTCATGTTTACCCGTGTCATAGCCCATCTTGGTGTCCCTCAAGCCATTGTCACTGACCACAGATCACATTTTCATTAGTACATGATGACAAAGCTTATTGCTCAGTTGGGCCTTCATCATGATAGCTCAACTCCTTACTACCCACAGGCCAATGGCCAAGTTGAAGTGATTAATAAATTCTTGATTACTATACTTCAACATACCATGGGGAAGCATAAAAAGGATTTGCATCTCATGCTATTCTTGACTCTTTGGGCTTACCGAACCTCGGCTAAGATAACCACTAGTTTTGACACAATTCTAGTTGATATATGGTTTAGAGGCGACACTCCTGATCGAGTGTGAGATTCCTTCGTTAAAAATAGTTATTGAGATACTCCCCGATACCTCACCTGAAGAGGATAAGTTACTTTATCTCAAGAGGCTTGATGAGACCCATCGTATTGCTGTGATGGTGATCAAAGTCTAGAAAAAATGAGTTAAATCTCATTATGATCAAACTGTTTCTCCACGAATTTTCACTGAAGGTGACTTTGTCTTGTTGTATGACCAAGCCAACGATAAGTTGGGGGCTGGGAAGTTCGATCCTATGTGGCATGGGCCATACATCGTTAAACATGTCTTGTAAAAAGCCACCTATGAGTTGGTTGACTACGAAGTTAATGCATTATCACAGCCCCACAATGGGATTTATCTAAAAAAATATTATGCATGAGTTCTGTGTAATTACTTTTGTACATTAGTGTGTGAATTCATTGGTGCGCATTTTTTATTTTTTGGTGTGATTGTTTGCTTCAAACATGTTTCCTCTACTTACCTTGTGTTCCACTCGGTTCGCAAATGTCGTCAAACCTTTATGTTGGTTTTGCTGATGGTGCTTGTCGTAGCACATGGAATTTATCCTCCGCAGGTTGGGCACTCTTCACCCCTGATGGTGAATTGATCAATTTACAAGGTATTTTCCTGGGACGAACACTAATAATATTTCCAAGTATAGTGTAGTTATTGAACTGTTATCAGAAGCAGTTGCTCTCCGAATTAGAAATTTGGTTGTTAAGTTAGATTCACAACTCATTATGCTACAATTAAATAGTCATTACTCAGTAAGAAATCCACAAACTTTGCACTTGTATCTATATGTTCGATTACTGGAAAGAAAGTTTGATTATATCACATATCAACCCATTCCACGAAATTTGAATACATTAATAGATGCATTAGCAAATTATGTCTTAAATAGGCATTTGTGTCACTTATAAAGAAAATCAATCACAACATCATGATACATGAACACATAAGTAACAATATACATCATATATTATATAATAATAATATATATATAATATATTATATATTATTATATATATAAATTATATATAAATATTATATATAGTATATCTATAATATAATAAATATATTATTATAATTAATAATATATATATATATATAATTATATATCTGATAGATAGATAGAAGATAGATATATATATATATTGAGTTTGTCAAAGTTTGTTCATCAAAATCTCAAAAAATAAGTGTTCTGGGACACATGGCTTTCAAAGCCTACAATAATGGAGATAAGCATGATTAGTAAAAGGTTATTCACCCACATGATGCTCATGATAACATGAGACTTCTCTTATCACTCAACCTAATAACCGACGCAGTCTCGCAGACACTCCTACTGTATGCCTCTAGTACCACAGCAGCACGTCACTTATAGTTGCATATTTTAGAATCCATCGAGTAATCACTGCTATATTTCGTTCCATTTCTGTCATAGGATTTTCTCCTTCCTCATATGGAGCATATTCTATCTGACGTGCTACTCGACATGCCAAGAGGCCTTTCCGGTCCTACATCTACACATTTATCACAAGTAAACTCTCAGATACACTTCAAACAAAAAAAATCATAAAACTTGAAAAATTCCAAAAACCAAGTTTTACTTGCATCGGTCCATTGTGCTCCCAGTGGTAGAGGAAGACTTGGATCACCTCTAAATTGTGTCAGCATAAGCATAGTCATCCACAAAGATCAGTTGTTGGCATAGCCAACCAAATAACGATGGAGGGAAACGCATCTGTTGGCCTCCTCCCCCTCGCGGCATGACATCACTCCATCAAAGTAGCTTCAAATCATGTGGAGTTGGGTCGTCCACCTCTACCCACTGGTATCAAAATAGGGGCACACACTCCAAAAATAAAGTGACCAAAATCAATCCAAAACCGAACTACTTCAAGCTTCCCAACTAACCTTTGGTCAGCTATCTCTTCATGTTGACCAGTGATCCCTCACATCAATTGAACACTATTGGAGCAAGGCAATCCACTGCGTATTGGAATTGTGATTTTGTTGCCTCATGCAATGCTTGTGCCCCAGCTATATGGGCCATGGTGTGTATAATTGTCCTCAAGGGAATATTTTTTATGGTTTCTATCTTCACTTTCCTTCTCACATTTGTCTCTCCACCCAGGAAATGCCTTCTTATTAAGGTATTGGTTTTCTCACCTAGTACGGGCTCCAAAGAGTTGGATCATCTCCCCTCTTTTGGACAATCCAGTGATGAAGTAGATATCAGCTACTTCCAACTCTAGTTCTTGATCTCCAATGATGAAGATCTATCGATCGACATCCCAAAGCCCGATCAGATAATGTAACAACTCATTTTGAGCTGTGAGTCTTGGGGTTCAGAAGAACTTCAGTAACACGTAGTCCCTCAAATCATTGACACATTTAACACTTTGGGCGGTTTGGTGATCTTCTACCTCATGACCTCTTTCCTTCCATTTGATGACCATGTTTGTCGAAATAT
>APFE031573552.1:0-27779 GCA_000404065.3 Pinus taeda
ATTGACTAAATTAACACGAGTATTTAATTATCAATCCGGGTTTGTAAAACTTGTAGCCAAATCCACTGTATATGGACATCAGATATAATCAAGTTTAGAAGATAAAATTTGAAGATTTAAATAAGTGCATATTACAAATATAGCCTACATTAATAATTTCAATTCACCATGCAATGAAGGAAAGATGAAATGGCTCTTAACTTAAGAGGTCCAATTCTTCCTCAATTATTAGTTGATGAATAGAAATTAGAAATCATGAGCTCTCAATAGCTTAAGATGGAAAAACCATCAATGAAGGGAGGCTCTTAACTTAAGAGACCTTTGGTATTTCCCATCATAATTCATTCACCATAATGCTATCAATTGAAGATTGAAAATTCATAAGAAAAACTGCTTGCATGTAATCAAGGAAAAACCTAGTTTCAATCCACCAATTTAACAGAATGAGTGTTCAACTTGAACACCTTGTTATTCCATCTTACTAAAGTGATGAACAAACTAAGATTCAATAAAATAAATCTCACACATCAACCATAAACCAATCTGAAGCAAAGCACATAAACAAGTTCTAAAATAACCAAATTATGGAAAATTAAATTAGTCTAACAAAGAAGTGTACTTAGCTTGGAGTGGGGGCCCTCCACCCTTGCCTTGCACACTTGAAGAAATCTTAACTACAGCAACTTCAGTAAATCAACGAAGCATGAACAACAAATTGGAATGAAACAAGTTCTTCAAATTAGCTCCCAACTTCAATTATACAAAAGTTACATACAAATTCCATTACAAAAGCCATCAAAGTCTTGGCTTTAAATAGAGGTTTAATGAAACAAAATGATCTATATTATCTCTAACACTCATATCTACTCATATCCACCTATCTAAGTCGAACTCATCCAATTCATCCCAAGAAATATGGTCAATCCCATAAAATCTCAAAACTGCCCTATTTCCTAGGGATTTTCTGGTGACTAGTCATGTTTGACCAGCCTTGACCGGGCCTAATAAAGCTTGTTTTGGCCGAACCAAGTGGATTTAGCTTAGTCCTAGTTCCCAAGCTGTCCATCAATGCATCAAACTCGAGCCCAAGTGTCCTGCAAATATGTCATCCACATAGCTATTACGAGAATTTCTGATTCAGCCCAAAATTGCACTTGAAACTCAATTTTCATAAAAACTTCTAGAAATTGCAAAATTAAAATTAAACACCTGAATATGCATAAAATACATCAAAATGAGATGGATGTGATGGAAAATGGATGGAAAATATAAGAATTAAGTAGGTTTTCCTAAGCAAAAATAGACCAAAACTGAGGCCCAACATCTCTCCCTTGCTGATCTTCAAGCATGTCCTCATGCTTACCTTTGTCTCATTGATCTTCTGCCTCTGTATGCTGACCTCCCTTGCTGTTCTACCAATGGCTCTGTCCCTTGAAGATTTCTCTTGAGCTACCTGTAAAAGCATATCTATGCTTTCATGTACTTCTTCTCTTTTCTTGTGGATGACTTTCTTTATCAATATATCATTCTGGATGAGCGGCTTAAGATGACAAATAAAACTTGAATTTTGCAATACATTCAGACATAGGATCCATGTACCTCTCAAATCAACAATTTACTCAAAGGATCCAATATCCAGTTTCCCTTAGATCTCCCTAAGTGAAGCAAATTTTGTATGTCTAGGCCTTCACTTTCAATTTAGCCACTGATTTACCCATGCAATCTGCAAAATATGGGTTGGAAGAACCATAAAAATATCTCAAATACAAATGAATTTGAAAAAAATTGTTTGAATGGAGTCTAGTCAGGCTCGTTCTGAAGAAAACCCATGTTTTTGTTTTTTAAATTTCATTTTCATTTGTCCAGAAAAAGAAATGAAAAATAGCAGCTTCTCAAAGTTGAAATGCATTCCTGAGATTGAATGATCATTCAATTTGCAATCAATTTGTTCTTCAAATGTTTCTCCAACATCCTGCTTACCTCTTTTCTAATGCCCTTGACAAAGAGATGAGACCAATCCTCAAAAATATGAACAAAGTTTTGATATAAAAAGATTATAAAAACATAATAAACATGTTTTTATTAATCTTTTTCTCATATTCTATCCTCTGTTTCATCCAAAAAAAAATTTAAAAATCCTTTGTCTCTGTCTTTGCAACAATATTGTCCCTGTTTTTCACCACTCTACTCTGTTCATGCAAACCAAATATCCATCTTTATACTTCTGTAAGAAAGAATTTGAACTCTCTTTTGGAAAAGAAATATACAAAAACAAAATCATATCATAATTCCTCCTTTTGACTTTCGTTTTTTCTTAAGATTGTTGAATTGAAGCCATTGTATGTGCACTCGTACCTTATATTCAATGAATTGCTTTTCCCATTATGAACCCTGTACACTGTTTTCATTGATCATTTCCATTTTGAAATCAAACTGAAATTCCTGTCATACTGTTTGATAAATTGTAGTTGTAAACTTGGCTGCCATATGTTTTACAAAACTACATAAAGCTCCTTATTTCATGCAACCGAAATATATGAATAGACTCTGTTTTGAATTCCCGTGGAAGATTTTCATGCACCATTGAGTTCATTTCGTTTTGTTTTTAATCTCCAGCTATGTCACCGTTTATTGATTGTGCAATTAAGCCCACTGTGTGTAAAAAGAACTTCCTTCACGCAACTGAAACTCTGTTTTTTTTAAGACCCAATCAAAACTTCAACAAAACGTTTAAAAAAATAGAGCATTTGGCATGCCAAACGTGGTTGAAATGCCACATTGTTCGCATAGGTGTACTTTACTGATCGTTTTGCATGATTTACGTGCTTTACTCAACTCCTTAATTTATGCAATTACACCTATGAACAGATCTGCTTCCTATCGCATGGTTGTTTGCTTTATTAACGCATTGCTGTTCATCTAACCCTCACATTTATTATCTCTGGAATCATGGTGTAGTTTACCTGGCTAATGGCGAGTTCTGAGCATTGTTTAATGGCGCTCCAAATCCCGACGATCTTTAGAAAAATCCCCAGATTTCCTCATGAACCTCTGTTGCATTTATTAAACTTCTAATCTTACCTTCTTTGCCTGCGCACTCTATGGGATTTAATTCGGCATTAAAACTTATGTAGAACTGCCTTACGCCGTAGCTTTGCATTTCTCTCTGCGTTTTTTATGGCTCCAGCTTGTTGACTGAAATTTCCCACGAGATTCCGGCAACTAACTGGCACTATTTACCCACGGACTAAACTATTTTTCCTTACCTCCTCTATCAAAACGTTTTTAATGCTCTTAATCCTCTGGCTGCTATTCTCTGGCAAAAATAAATTCATGATTCTGAGCTGCAACAATGGCAAAGTTCTTCTTTGCTGAACGTACAGGATTTATTTCAAAACGTTTTTACCTATTAACTGTAGATGTAACTCTTGTAAAAACGTTTTTCTTTCCACAGGGTTTTTTCAAAACGTTTTTACCATTTTATTGTTTGGTTGCTGTCAGTTCTGTGTAACTACAGCTCACAGGGTTTCAAAACTGCTTAATTTTCTGAGTTTACAGACTTCTCCTTTGAAAATTTTAACCATTATGTTTGCTGCCTTCTGATCAAAATGGAACGTGGCTTATTTCTCTATTTTTTAAAATGTTTTGACCATTTCATTTGGATTGGTAGGCCGTGCATATACTGTTGAATTGCTGAATGGAACTGTCCATATGGTTCATGGATGTCCTCCAATTCATTGTGCGTGTCCTGCAACCAACCCACAATACCATCATGGCTTCATGAACCATGGTTTTGTGTTGCACATTTGCCACTACCCACGGCTGTGTTTATAATTATATGAAATTATTTCCTTTTGACTGGCCACTGTGGTTATGCGCAAAAATATTGTGTTTAATACATTTCAAAATGCACATATAATCTTTAAGGCATATCTTTGTTGTATGCAAATGTTTCATTGCCTTTTGCGCATATATTTCCTTATGAAATATTGCCTTCCCTTCTTATCATGCAAATCCATGTTAAATGATGTGCCTTCCGTGGACTATAACGCATATATGCAAATGGTATTAGCGCACAATTCTTTATAAAACTGTTGAAACTTTTGCCTCATAAGATATTGGCTTTTGCATGTAGTTTCATATGCCTCCCTTATTGTTTTTTCATATTGCACTTTCCATATTGCATATGCATTAAAAGTATTTCCATATGGTTTGCCATTATATCATATTCCATAACTTTACTTATGCATATATAAATAATAGCATTTCTTCTTATGTGCTTATGATAAGGTTAATCATTTCGATTTGCACTTATCCCATATGAATTGCAATGTATTTCCTTAATTTTAAAATGACCATTTTTAGGTCATGTTTAAAATTACTTCCATTGGACTAATGCTTGCTCTGTTTGCGCAGGTTCAACCTATTAAATTCTTACTTTGATCCTTTTTGCTTAGAGGAAAAATACTTAGGGTTAGGGTTATGAAATGAATATGGAATGTAGAAAATAAATATAGGTAAATAGAGAATGATATTTAGGGTTATGAAATGTTAGGGTTATGGAATGAATGTAACATGTACATATGTACATTGAATTAGGTATAGGGTAAATGTAGAATGAAAATGTAGGATGGACATAGGCTAATGGGTATAGAATGAGGAAAATGTGATGAATATAAAATATGCATTCATGTATTAACTCAATTTTAACAAAGTCTAGAAATTTCTACAAAAATGTAAATTTACAAGAGCAAAATTTTGTACTTACGATTCTTGTACTTCCCTGTAGTAGTGGATGAACGCTGATATTCTTTAATAATGTTGGATGAAGTTGTTTTGATCAAATATCGTAGATAGATAGAGCTTATTTATGCTTTCTGTTCTAGCATCCTTCATTGATTCTGGTCCATTGCTTGTTGATGTCGTTCAGGTCCCTCTGCAATTGATTCTTAATAACTCAGGTCCCTTCTGTCATGTTCATTTTTATGCAATATATACATGTTTTTGCTAACATTTCAGGTCCCTCTGCAATTGATTTCAAACATATTTCAGGTCCCAACTGCAACAATACAAGTTCCATCGTCAATGCAGCTGCATAACTAAGTTTATTTTTGTGAACCTTCCCCCTTGCTGATGGGAAGACTTGTCCTCAAGTCTTGTTTATTTTGGAGGATGATTCCTGCAAACTCAAACTGAAGAAAGGGTAAAACAAAATAGAGAATTCATATTGGCCAAGCTGGTTGGTTTTCCATTATGAATTCGAGTTTGTATTGTGCCACTTTCGTGGATTTTCACAGCCAAACTCCTTTATTATTTTTGATCTTTTTCTATTTTTTTATTTTTCTCTTTTCTGAATGGAGGTGGGGTGTAATGAGTAGGGATGTATGAAAAGCTTATGGAAATAGGTTATATCGAAGTCATGATGTAGTAGTAAGTCTAGACTTCAACATTCATGGTCGCAGAGCTTCACATACAGTATGGATGATGGGTCAAATCATGAACAATATGAATTCAATATGAAAGGCTTCTTTGGAGATTGATGTGACTTGACATGGTATTGAACTTGACTGCTTCTTCTAATGATTGTCTTCATGTCTTTTTGCCTTGATCTCGATCATGTTGTAGGGTTTGTTGGTGTTGTTGGTCAACATTGAAGAGCAAGCTTCAAGAGTTTGAGTTTCATTGAATGAACTCAACATCAGGTGAATTTTCACTTTGCTTGGACTTGAACATTTGTATTCATATTCTGAAATATGAATTTGACTTGGAAAATTACTTCATCCATGGAGTTCACTCCTTCATTCTTCTGATGACTTGCAAAAACATAACACTTGCCTGCAATACAACATTAGATGATGGAGGAAGAGAGGTGTACAGTCTCTCTTCTTCCAATATATATGTAAATCATTACAAACATTGCTTAGAAAACAAGTCCAAATATGATAGACAAACATAATGCATTTATTTACCCCTTTGAGGAATGGTGGCCAGCCTAGACCTCCTAACGGTATTTTGTTTATAAAATATTTGTTTTATATCGAATTAGAGTGATTCCAAAGCCAACTTGAAGTGAATTCATATGGTTACCTCCAGTATAAACAGATTTTCAAAATGGTTTTAAATCAGATGGTAAAAATTATAAGGAGTGCCATGTTTGATAGAGCTTCTTGTGAATTTGTAACTAGACCAACAATCACTATTTGAAGCGTAACTTATTCGATAAAGATCGGATCAATGTGATTCCACTTGGATATTAAAGTAGATTCTTTTTTATATTTCTAGTAGAAACAGGTTTTAAAAATTCTTAGGATTGATATCACAAAATTGGTGATGAACAGACCTAGGAGGCAGAGTTGTGCTATGCTGGTTCGAAGACATGCAGTCATTAAATATGGCATATCTTCTTAGTTTGACCTCCAAATGGGATGATTCAAATTGTGTCTTAAACTAGACTTGAATATGTATTTCCCATATAAACAGGTTTTGAAAAGAAGATGACTTGATATTTCAAATATGCCAATGAACAGTCAAGACCTAGAATTGTCACCTTGCAGATTTTTCGACAAGCAGTTAGTATTTCAAGAATAACTTTTTCATATAATACCTGATTGAAGTGATTCAAATTGATTTGGAAACTAGATTCAAAGGGATATCTTCCCTATGAATTGCAGATAAAAATGTTTCCATTAGACACTTCAAATATAGGATGTACTAACTCTGTTTTCAACATTTCACTTGAGACCTAGTTTTGATTTTGATCACATTTTTGTTTGTGATATAAATTGAAAACTTCAAAATGGATTCCAAAACCAGATTTCAAGAGATATATATGATTTCAAAATGATCCTATATGGTTACCCAAAATAGGCTTGTTCTTACTGCATTTTGCCATGTAGTCCTTTCAAATGAATATTGAACAATGATTTGAAGAAATTGTTTGAAACAAATTTATTATGGAAGTCTTATTGCGAATTCATTCTACTTGTTTATTTATTCTATTCTATCCTATTCTATTTTAGAAAAACAATTCATTCTCTCAAGTATAAGAGAATTTCCAGTGCATCCATTTTCGTAACAAGATCATAAGTAAACTCATATCCAAATTTGAAAAATATACTTTAATGAATGTTTGGACATGACAATTTATTTGATCATAAAGACTTGATGAGAAAGAATGTTGAAGAATGGAGTAGTGTTGTGAGCTAATGACTAATTGAAACCAAGTTTTAAGATGATCTTTGTCTGCTTGGTTCTCATTAATTGTCATAGCACAAAACTCTTCTTGTGGTACTTGTTCAAAATCTTGTATGCACAAGGGATCGTGTGATATACTTGCTAGAAATTCTTCAATTTCTGGCTCTAATGTTTGATCTTCATTGCCCATGATCCATGATTCATTCACCTCCTCACAAAGATAGCTAGAAGAAAGTTCTAGATTCTCTTCCCGTGGATCATCTTCATGGATGTTTTGTTGCTCTTCTATCCTTTGACATAAAGATTCAACCCTAGTGAGCATTCTAAATTGAGGACAAGGACTTGAAAATAGTTTTGTGGTAGCATACCCTCCTTCTCTAAATGATTTCTTTAACATCATTCTTTAGATCTTGTCTTGCAAATGGATTTTGTAGTTATTTTTTTATTTTATGTTTTTGTTGGGGGGTTTGTTTTGGGAAATCTACTTCTAGGATCTCTATTTCTAGGCATAAAGAAACATAACTAAGAGAAATGTATACTAACTAAATTTTTAGTGTTTTTGTGTACCTTCTATTTGACTATACTGATAATTACCTCCCCGGCAACGGCGCCAAAATGTTGGGCTAATTTATTGACTAAATTAACACAAGTATTTAATTATCAATCCGGGTTTGTAAAACTTGGAGGCAAATCCACTGTATATGGACATCAGATATAATCAAGTCTAGAAGATAAAATTTGAAAACTAAAGAAGTGCATATTACAAATATAGCCTACATTAATAATTTCAATTCACCTTGCAATGAAGGAAAGCTGAAATGGCTTTTAACTTAAGAGGTCCATTTCTTCCTCAATTATTACTTGATGAATAGAAATTAGAAACTACGAGCTCTCAATAGCTTAAGATGGACAAATCATCAATGAAGGGAGGCTCTTAACTTAAGAGACCTTTGGTATTTCCCATCATAATTCATTCACCATAATGCTATCAATTGAAGATTGAAAATTCATAAGAAAAATTGCTTTCATGTAATCAAGGAAAACCTAGTTTCAATCCACCAATTTAATAGAAGGAGTGTTCAACTTGAACACCTTGTTATTCAATCTTATTAAAGTGGTGAAGAAACTAAGATTCAATAAATCATCACACATCAACCATAAACCAATCTGGAGCAAAGCACATAACAAGTTCTAAAATAACCAACTTATGGAAAATTAAACTAGTCTAACAAAGAAGTGTACTTAGCTTGAAGTGGGGGCCCTCCACCCTTGCCTTGCACACTTGAAGAAATCTCAGCTACAGCAACTTCAGTAAATCAACCAAGCATGAACAACAAATTGGAATGAAACAAGTTCTTCAATTAGCTCCAACTCAATTGTTACAAAAGTTAATACCAAAAAATTCCCATTCACAAAGACCATCAAAGTCTTGGCTTTAAATAGAGGTTTAATGAAACAAACTGATCTATATTATCTCTAACACTCATATCTACTCATATCCACCTATCTAAGTCGAACTCATCCAATCCATCCCAAAAAATATGGTCAATCCCATAAAATCTCAAAACTGCCCTATTTCCTAGGGATTTTCTGGTGACTAGTCATGTTTGACCAGCCTTGACTGGGCCTAATAAAGCTTGTTCTGGCCAAACCAAGTGGATTTAGCTTAGTCCTAGTTCCCAAGCTGTCCATCCATGCATCAAACTCGAGCCCAAGTGTCCTGCAAATAGGTCATCCACGTAGCTATTACGGGAATTTCTGATTCAGTCCAAAATTGCACTTGAAACTCAATTTTCATAAAAACTTCTAGAAATTGCAAAATTAAAATTAAACACCTGAATATGCATAAAATACATCAAAATGAGATGGATGTGATGGAAAATGGATGGAAAATATAAGAATTAAGTAGGTTTCCCTAAGCAAAAATAGACCAAAACTGAGGCCCAACAACATGAAGAAAGTACTATCCTGATCTCTATTTTTACTACGCTAGTATATTAGTGCTTAACATAGCTTGTGAGGGCCAAATATTATTAATACTTTATTCAACATTTAGGTAAGTGCACGTAATCATAAATAGTATAAATGCATAAATATAAATAGAAACATAGATGCACAATATTCTAAATCAAACTTATCTTTATTAGTATTCATTTTCAAGTACAATCCCACTTATAGACCCAACTCCACCCTACGCACTCAGTTGTAGGGGTCCACGCACTCAACTGCGGACTCTGCTAGGCCTCTACACACTCAGCTGCAGAGCCTCTTCCTACTACTACGACCCAATACACTTCAACTTTCCCTCTTATGCTCTAACCATGCCTTCGCATATATCTATTACTTGCTTTCCCAAAGCTATATTTACACTTAGAGCCTTGCTCTATTTATAAAATCCTATGGTCCGTGGACCATGGGTAGGTTGACACAACTTTACATTATTTTACAATTTTTAGGGCAGACAACCCTATGACTCATCCTAGACTTTCGTGCTTTGTGCCCGCACTTTGTGGAGTCTTACAATACAATTGACCAAAACTCCGACTTTAAGCTCCAAAACCTGCTGCGGGGGATCCCATGCCCAACACTTGACCTTGCAAGGAAATCAACCTCTCAAGTGTGTACACCTCCAACCCCATTGACCTCCTTTTATAATCTCTTATCTCTGAACCAGCAACCCTGATTAGATCCCTATCAATAGCTAATATCATCCCTAAGTCGATTCATGTGAGTTTCCATAAAAGTCTCACCATTCTTAACTAATTCTTGTTAATTAATCACTTATCCTAAGTAAGACTTAGGAAATATTTAATTATTTATTAATTAACTTAATTGAGCCATGTTTAGGTGTTTTCTCTTAAAAAAAATTCTATGTTCTAGAGCTCTTGTGTTCCTGATATTTTCTAACTGAATTCAAGACTAGAACACCTGTCTGACGCTACAAAACTAACACTGGCAAAGCTTCCAACTTTAATGTGAGCTCCAATTCCTCTAGCTACATACCTATTCTTCGTTGCATCAATGGTATTCTGATGTGGTACATCAATCCAACAACAAATCACTCGTTGTGTTGCACATCTATAATTTTGAATGTTAGCCTATCCTTCAAAATCTTAAATCGTTGATCAAAATCCCACACAGAATCACTTAAGCCTTGCTTGATATCCTTCAACTTTCTAACACACTGGGATTCGGACTTCAGCTTCTGAAATTCTTTTATTAAAACATTTTTAATCTCATTCAAGGTCATGTTCTATCATGTTGGATTTGCACTCTTATACATCATATACCATGTCAATGTGTGGTCCTTGAAAGTTTCTTCTAGCTATGCAACCTTCATCACCTCATCATGTAGCTAATTAGTTGTCTAGATATCCTCACACATAGATAAATGTTTTTCTAGGTATTCATTCCCAACGCCATGAAAAATAGGCATTTTTAGGTCCACACCCACCATTTCACTTGCATAGTACTTCCAAATGAAGTACTTCCACCTACACTTGTTGAACTACTAGAGTTTCAACACCCTATGATGATCCTCCTACAGTTTGACCAGTCCCACTCCAACTAGAATCTTCACCTCCTTAACTATACTTTCCCTCTACACTAGTTGTGACAATATTCTAAGTGCTTACCTTTTGATTTTTAGAAGTACACAGGGTCTTTTTTTCAACATCAGACATGACCTGATTCTACTATATGGGATCCAAATAATTTGTGTTGTGTGGACTCAGTTTCTATCCTTCCTCTTCTTTTATGCATGGAGTACGAACTAGTTCCTTCATAAATCTAGTCACTTCTGCTACTCCTTGTCTTTCAATGGCCTCTCCTAGCCCTTCTCCCTAGGCTTCTCCTCTCATAATGTATCAATACTAATTGATCTCCTTTGATGTCACCCCATTGAAACCTCCATCCACTCCTCAAAGTACCACCCTCACAAATCTATCCCCATCCTGTCTGCTAACCTTCACTTACATAGTCCCATACTTCTTATTAGCTTCCACTGCAGTGTTCCTACATTTTCTCCTTTCCCTCTTCTCAGGTCGTCTCCTAGTTCTCCCCCATTTCCCTTACAGTGTGAGAAATTTAGCCACTCATGTTGTCTGAATCTAAAGGAAAAACTTCATGGTCATACAGGAACATCTTGATGGCTAATTGTAATGAACATATAAATCTACCTCGTGTCACTTCATGAACTATCTTTGTGCCATAGTATAAGTTATTGTTGATTCCACTGCAAACCATAATATATCCCTCCAACACACTTTCAAACTAAAAATCTACAATGAATGAAATTTTCTTACTTACTGCTTGTAACTAGCATACTTCCTCTAGAGTCCACCTTCTCAATTTGTCATGATGATACATCGGATTTTTTTTCTTCATCTACTGGACCCACTTCGTCAAAATATTTGGGAATCCTCCAAATAAAGCTTCATAGAGTTTAGTGTACATATTCTTCTACAACCATTTCTCCATGCTCTGTCTTTTGTCCTTGATATCTTTTGTTATAAACCCATGTTCCTTTCACTTAAATCACCGAGTAATCTCCTCCTTGGTGGGATTCCATGGCTTCCAAATTCCTACCAAAAAACAATCCCATCATACAATTGGTGGGCTCCAGTATTGCAGCAATGATACTGCAACTCCTGGGATTCCCTTCTTTACTTTTATCAACCCGGTTGTTCGTAACCAACTTGGAAGTGACGGTGATGTATGCACAAGTACTAGCTCTTACTGCAGGCTATCACTTGATCAGCTGGCACAAGTTCGTTAGGAGCTTAAGCCAACTTCTATGAGTTCTTAGAAGAAGCTTTTAACTATGATGGACAAAATCTAACTCAAAAGAGGCTAATCTAGCTGCAGAAAAGAGCGGAAAGCTGAAAGGAAATGCAAACCCTAGAAAACCCTAGTTTTACCAACTAGCCCTATTGGTGCAAGAAAAGAGATGAAAGCAGTGGAACTAGATGCCATTGACTATTGGAAAGGTACAATGCATGTGAGTAAGCTACTTCTGAAGAGAAACATCGAAAAAAGCATCTTTGTGCATTTTTGAGTAGTTTTGCAGAATTATTATGCATGTGCTCTAACTATTTTTTATTGTGCAGAGGTTGATTGACGAAAGGAAATGGGGTAGGTGCTTGAAAGAGGTTGGGAAGGTGAAAATAGGGCCTAATGGGTCCCTAGCACCCTTCTAGAGAGTTTCACAGTGATCAGATCTCGAAAAACTGCTCACGTGATCTTCTTCAGGAAGTCTGTGGAGGTTCTACAGGATGTTCCGAAAGAGGATTTTGGAGGGTTGATGGTGGAAAAATGGTGGAAAAGTGGAAATGGAATTTAGATGAGGATGTGAAGGGGTATAAGACCTAGCAAATGAGGCTGAGGAGTGATTAAGGTGATTGGAGTCGTTCCCGGATGGAGGAAGCAATGTTGCACTAGAATGTAGAAATTAGGGCAAAGTGAGAAAATGTGGCAAATGAAAGAAAGACTCTAAGTTAGGGGATGGAGTAGGTTGTATTGATGGAGAAAGGGTAGGTAGGGAGGTATCACAAGTGTTCTTCACATTATTTTCCAAAACTGATCAAATGAAGACTAGGAAAACCAAAGATCTAGCTATTTTGACCTAATTTGACCTAAATACCAGAAATCATGATGGATAGAAGTTTATTGGAAGAAAATTATGTAAGACAACTATGAAAACCAAGCAAGAATAGATCTAAGCATGCAATCACAACTGGTATCAACTTTCCTAACTAAAAATCTAACACTAGCAATTGCATGAAAAGGCAAAAACAATGTTTTTGTGGCAGCAAATATGCCTTGGTCTCAGCTCATGGTCCCAAGGAGGGGGAGATGAGATCAAGGATTGCTTGATGGCCTTTTTGTAGGTATTTTTCTTTACCAAACTATCAAATCAACCTGAATCATGAAAAACTATCTCAATCATCACAAACGACCTAAGTAACCAAGCAAGATTTTAATCTAAGTAGCAGAAATTATTCTAGGAATGCAGTAAAAACAGATAAAAGTACAATAAAGGAGGTACTGGAACTTGGGTTGGGCCAAACCCTAAGAGATACTACCTCCTAAAAGAAGCTCAGAGCTGATGCAAAGTGAAAATGATCTCCATTACTCAAAAAATTACCATGTCACAAAAATGTTTACAGCAAAAGCTCGAAAATGAGCTGAAAGGCAAAGCAGCACTAAAGTGCGAAAATAAAACTGTTTAAGAGCTAAATTACCAAGGCTGGATTCCTTCCTACTTATGCACCACGAGGACCTCCAATAACCCTCCTTAATTCAAGGGGCTCGGCTGCTTAAAACTGCAAGTAATTAGCCACTTCCCAAAAGTTGCTCAGCTGTCGTAGGAAATCATCTCTGGTGGACTGTTGAACTCTGAGCTGATGGTGGAGAACTCGAGGAAGGGGCCATTTAGTGTAGGAGACAGCCTTGCTACTAATCCTCATCCTTTTTCCTTCGTATTTGTCTATCAACTAGCTCATAAATGTTTGACCTTGGTCCAAAAGATGTCCAAAAATCTGCAATAAGCATGTATTAGACTTCATGGTCAAGTGGCTATTCTCATTCATTCAATTAAAATAGATATACTCAAAAGAATGCATAAACTATGAAGAATGGTGGATTAATCGAGAATAATAGGCAAAATGAGCTGAATAAGTAACCCATTTTTGGGGCTCATCAACAACCATCTCTATCCTAGCAAAAAAACCATTTGTTGATGCATGGGATTCTAATAGACCCGAGATTCACTACAAAATTCTCCAACAAAATCCACTTAGCATCAGTCCTATCGGTAACACCCACGGAGTGAATGAAGTCTCACCCGAGATGCTAATGGGTGACTATTAGAAATAGGCTTTTGTAATCTAACGAGATTGTTAAGATCTAAAGGAACTAGGCTTCAACCTACATTGTACAGCTCAAACACCCACCAGACAGAACCTTAACCATCATCTTGGGACTACTCACTTTGTAAGACCTTTGGGTTCTTATATTCATTGATTAGTGTGCAAGTCACAAGTGACATTGCACTAAAGTCTGACCTGACTTATGCCTCTCAAAATTTGGGATGACATTAACAACATCTAATGCTATTTATTATAAGGAAACTATAAAATATTACTTCATTACCAAACCTTCAACTAGCATGATTATTCGAGACATTCAAACATAATTAGAGATATAGCAAGACACTTTACATATATCAAACCAACATGTCGTAACCAAATAAACACATATATGCATTAAACAAGATATCAGGGACAACGCAACCATCCATTCTATTACTTCATTATAAATAAGTAAAGGTGTCAAGTGCTACAATGCAAATATTATGTAATTCGTCTCACTCATTGTTGGCTTAAGGGGTCCTAACCTAGGTTCGAAGTTATTTAGCCAAACAAATCCCTACAATACTTTCCCTTTTCGCATCAGCCCGCGGAGTGCAGACTAAAGTCTCAACTGAGGTAGTATGGGGGGATTCTAGAACCAAGTTTCTGCACCCTTGAGATGTCTGTGATGTCGATTTAGTCCAAGTATGCCTGCCTTCGTGTAGGTTTCTTTGCACCCTGTTCTAACCTTCAATACCTTCATGATCTGTTACAATCGAATTTCGCACAACCCTAACCAGGGACTGAAGTCCTTTCATGCTCCTAAGGCAACGATTTGCACTATTTCCCGACCTAGACTGGATACCTTACTTATCTTATTAACAAGTCTTGATTATCTTCGTGTAAATAGATATTCCAGCTTGCATTCACTTAATCAACACTATTATACACATCTGCGCATCATATAAGCATTAAAAGTGAAATTTATACCCAATATGGCATATGCACAAAATAGGAAATAAATATGTAGGAATGATAGGAAAATTCTCTTTATTAGTACTTCCAACTGTTATAGACTCGACTCATCCTGTGCACTTAGCTACAAGGGTCCGCACACTCAGCTATGACTACTAGACCTTTGCCCACTCAGCTGCAAAGCCTTCTCCTACTCTACGACCCAAAACTATACTTTACTCCATAGATATGACTCAATTCTTCATCATTGATTCTTCGTCTTTGACTATGCTATCAAACTACTTAGAGCCTCACTCTATTTATACAATCCCATGGTCTGCAGACCATGTGTAGATATCTACAACTGACATTACAATAACAAAATTAAGGGTGGACAAACCTATGACTCTTTAGCATACTACATGCTCCACACCCACAAAATACAGAGTCTTTACATTGGAATTAACCAAAATCTGGGCTCTAAGCCCGAAAGATTTTCTTGGGGGGATACATGCCCAACAGGACCCCAACACAAACATCATGACTCACCGTTGAGTCACTCTGTCAATGCGGAAAAATTTGTGGGAAGACCTCCCAACTCTGACTAAATCGCTACAAGTCCAGTAGTGCACTAAGTGGCTGCCTAATGAACTTCCTCTACACACTATTCGGTGACTGTTGTCATTGAACTGCTACCCTAAATATTTTCTTGTGTTTCTTGAAGCTACGTGAGTTTTTCTTCAATGGAGGCTATAATGGTATAAGCCTGATCAATCCATGACTATAGGTGTGCCTTCAAAACTACCTTTTTATGTCGAGAAACATCCACCTGCTCCTTGAGTGCCTTTTCCTGTTGCATCCTTGCAAGCCTCTGTGTAAGGGAAATCATCTGCACGGTCCCTTTTACTTCATTATATCTTAGCTGCAAGTTACACGCCTCAGTCTCCAAGGGCTCTATGTTCGGGTCCTCCTGTAGGGTGGCGAGGAACTTGAGCAACTGCTTCAACAACTTTGTGCAGTCTTTCACTGCACTGTTAACCGCTGCCATTGCTATTGTGATCGTGGTGGTGCGTTGTTCCTTAACCTCTAGTGGATTTGAAGGCTGCACCTTCAACTGCATTTCTATTATCTAAAGGTTCAGCTCCAGCTGAACCCTCAACATTTCTTCTTTTGTATCGCGCACCCCTGCTGCTAAATTTCAGACATGCACCTCCACCGGTTCCTTCGCTTGGATGGCCGACTCTGGGACCATCTGTCAGGCTTCCTCCACCACCTGCACTATCTGTCTATTCTTTGCCACTACCTCATCATGTTGCAGGTTCAACTGCTCAATGTTGATGCACTGCTCACTCATTTCCTATGGCACGCAACCCTCCCTGGCTCGTAGTTCTACAGTGACTCCAACCTACAAAATATAGAATGTCTCCTGAGGGAGTGTAGCCATGTTTAACCCGATTCCCTTCAACTCGCTGACCATAGGCCTATCAGCCTCATTTTCTATAATGCGTGCTCCATCTGGCAGCACTATTGTGTTGGTCATCGTGGCGCGTAGCATTTCCTCGATCGCGGAAGTGCCTACTGCAAGGCTGGTTGACACTGTGCCAGCCTCCGAAGTGGACACTTACAACTCCTATATCTACATCCAGAGAGCCCCAAATACTATCTGGGATTTCTCCTCAAACTACTCGAGGGCCTCTGCAGTGACGTCCCTCACCATCTCTCCAATATCATGTAGATCCCCCTCAATGAGGGTGATCGGGTCAAATGAAGTCTTTGAGGCCTTCATCTTCTTTCACAACCCTACCTAATCTCTTGGGTGCTAACATTTTAGCTGGGTGGATGTTGTTTGTAGGTTCGTGCCACCTTGTTCTATGTCAGTTTCTAGCTCGGGTGAAGGCAACTTCTTTCCTTCGCACTCTTCTTCTATTGTCTTCTACTGCTCCTTGGCCAACATCGCAGTGTCGCGTGCCACCTAGGCCTTATCCATTTCTTCTTCCTTCCTGCACTTTTCCACCAACTGCGCCATCTGTAGTATCATCTTTTCCTTCTTTCATTGTGCAATGGACTTATTTACTTCCACTGCGGAGCCAGTTGGAGCGTGCCACTCCGGCGGCCAAAACTCAAGGACCGCGAATATGACATTGTCGATCACCAAATAGGGTAACTCGCTCCATGTCTTCATGTGGTCCTTCTGTGCTCTAATGAAGACATGGTGGAAGTCTTCTTTGAACTCTGCAAAGCTCTGCAAACTATTGTAGACTATGACTGAATACCATGGCTTGCGATTAATCCCCATTCTGATATTCATCTCCATGAGCACCAAAAAGATCTTGCTCTCTCTTATCATTTGTGGGTCTGTGGTTGCCCACAAAAAAGTGTACTTTGCTGCCTTCGAAAGGTCCTCTGCAATCATCTGGAGCTGGCTATCTTCAAACAATTTCCATGCCACCAGTACTATTGACAACAGAAGCCATGCATAATGGAATGTTTTACCCTGCTCCTGTGCCTCGCGACAGTTCTCAAGGAACTCTCCGCATAGATAGTTTGCCTATTCAAACTAAACCCCTTCTGCACATTACACTGCTAGTGCAACCACTGGTGCGGGCACCTCATCCATGCAACACTTTTGCATCACCTTTCCTACCAATATCTACGTCGTGACCATGACTGTAGGGTTGTTGATGCTATAAATGGGGTACCCTCACTTCTTCTTCTCCAGTTTAAACTTATTTTTAATGGCCTTCGTTATGGCCAAATCATCACTCTTCCCTTTTGAAATTTTCACTGGGTCCTCTCATGCACAAGGGATCTGTGTAATCCTATGAATCAAATGGTCTATGATGGGGATGGGCTCCTCCAGCCACAAGCACCCATCATGCACCAAGCATAGCAGCTACTTGATGACAAAAATGGTCACTGGGGCATGATGGTAATGCGGCACCCAAAGCAAGTTTAGTAATCCTTCCTTCTCTACACCTCTCAACCATTTGTACGGCTGCAACTCTATTATTCCAACCGACGCATCTTTCTTCTTGCACATTAGTTGTGCAGTCGCTAAATGTGGAAACTTCTTGTGGTCCGCGAGGTCCCGATCTTCAAATTTTAATATGGGCACCTATCCCAAGTGTGTTCTTTCAAAAATTATGTTTCTAGGGAGTAGCAGAGTTTGTAGAGCACTCTTGCTCTCATCTATGTCTTTGGGCACCTTTTCTTTACCCTTCTGTGAAGGAATATATGCAGGTAGCCTGGTGAGAGAGTCTGCACCATGGGTTTTGACTTCCATCTCTAAATCCTCCTCCTCAACTGGGATTTCTTCAAAGTCTTTCTCCTCATCGGCCTCCAAATTGATGGCCTTCCCCTTTTCTTCCATGGTAAGCTTAGTCCTTAGTGGATTTCTAGGTGAGACACGCACTGGTACCATGGACTTCTTGTCTTTCTTGGGTCTCGGTGTGCATGGTGATTTAGGGATTTTAGCGACTATCTTGGTGCTCCCTAGGGCTCCCACTTCCATAATTGCCTACGGGGCTTCCTCCATGGTCATTTCTCCGATATCCATGACCTCTTGGGGTGTTTCCATTGTACGATTCCACAATTCTCTCAATGTCTATGGTAATTGCTCAAGCAACGAATTCAATTTCAAAATATCGAACAAGTCTTAGTTCATGACTATCTGAGTGCACAACAACTCAGTCCTCATATTTCCAAGTGTTGTTTGTTGGACAACCCTTTGTAATTTATAGCGCCTTTTGAATTTGAGTTCGACAGTTCCCCCCACATTCGGTCCATTAATGCTAGATTAGTAGTAGATTTTCAAGAATATAGCCCATAAAGTTCGCCTTAAATGCCTACCAAGCATTACATCATGAATAGTGACTATAAGGGTCACTTTCCAGCCAACCCGCATGGCAACATAGCTACCCTTGCACTATCGTAGATCCTTTAACACTTCACTGCTATGCGCAGTCCTATCATCATGCAGTTATTGGGTAGAGTAGTTTATAGTCTCGCACCCCCTTTCAACTACCTGGAGCATTAAGACTGTGCTTTTGTAAGTTAGTCAGATGGTTGAGCCACTTGTATATGGCTTCAGGCGCTTGTCATTTACTTTTCCTGGGAAAGGTTCTCCATTTAACTTTAATTTACCAACTACACCGCGCCACCATCTATGATCTCCTTAATAACATACGGTCCCAACCAATGCATTCTGAGTTTTCCAGGGAATTTATCAAACTTACTATCATACAATAAAACAAAATAATTCACCTTAAAGGTGCGCAACTTAATATGCCAATCGTGCCATGCCTTTCCCCGCTACTTTTGGACCTGCTGGTGAAATCCAACCAAAAATCATTCTTCTTCAAGCTCCTCCAATTGCGCGAGCCTCTCCTCCAGGGCTCTGTGATTCGTCATAAATGTGAGCACTACTATGCATAGACTAGGCACGATGTATTCCTTAGGCATTACAACTTCTACTCCATAGACCAGCCTAAAAGGTGTCTGTCTCATTAGTTTCTTGCATGTTGTTCGATAAGCCCATAACACTACAGGTATGTGTAGATCCCAATCACTTCATTGTGCATGGCATACCTTGGTCAGCATGGTCTCCAGTGCTTTGTTGAATGCTTCTACTATCATGTTAGCCTGTGGGTGATACAGTGTGCTTTTCTGGTGATACACTTAAAACTCTTCCATCAACGCGCTGATCATTTCATTCAGGAAGTGCATAGTGTGATTGCTCATCAAGATCTTCAGACATCCAAATCATGCCAGTACGTGTTCAAATAGAAACTTCACGATAGTCATAGCCGTGCAATCCTTCACCGGCTACACTTTTGCCTAACGAGTTAGGTACTCTATCACAATGATAATATATCTCGTGCCTATCTTTCCTTGAGGTTTGATAGGTCCTACAAAGTCTATTGCCTATTTTTCGAAAGGCTGCAACATCATTTGTGGGTTCAAAGGCATCTCGTCCCTCCGTGATGGCTTACCTATTATTTGACATACATTACATGTCTTGCAACGTGCTTTTGAATTATGATGAAGGGTTGGCCACCACAACCCTACGCAGAGAATCTTCTGCGTGGTTTCTCTCCCTACATAATGTCCTCCCGCAATGCCCCAACGAGCGTCTGCGAGGATGTTGCTTCATTCAAACTCAGGTACGTACCTTCGCAAAATATCATCATTCCCCATCTTCTATAGATGCCCCGCAATGATATAGAAATCTTCCACACATACCACTAATTCCTTCTTCTGCTGGACAAAGTATCCTTCTTGCACAATTCCAATTGTTAAAAAGTGAATTATATCTTCAAAATGTCCATCAACTATGTGCACAACAAAAAGCTGGGCGTCGGGTAATCCTTCCTCCAAACTAGTAGGTTCCTCCCTTGTCTCAATGCACAACAGGTTATCTAGTCCTGTGTTCAATCGTCTAGGCTTCACAACAACTTCAAAGCCATACTCTTGGAACAATAAAAGCCATTTGCAGATGTTCCCCCCCAACACATGCTTATTGACTAGGTACTTTAGTGTGGAATGATCTGTATACATCCTAAAGTGACCTCCTAGCAAGTAGTGTTAATAATTCTGGAGTGCATATACCATAGCTAGCCCCTCGTGCTCAGTGGTGGAATAGTTCTTCTCTGCTTTAGATAATCTACGACCCGCGAACACTATAGGGTGATCCAAGCCTTCTCTACCATTCTCTGTTAATACTACCCCCAGTGCTATACATGACGCATCAACATGGACATAAAACTCTTTCTTCTAGTTTCAAAAGACCAGAATCAGTGCAGTAACCATATTTTACTTCAATATATCCAGGATTTTCTTGCAGTCATCATTCTAGTAGAACGTGACATCCTTCTTCAACAATTTTTCCAATTGTACGGTGATCTGGGCATAGCCTTTGATAAACTTTATGTAGTACCCTGTATGTCCCAGAGTAGTGCGCAGCTATTTCACACTTCGCGAATCACCATGATCTTCATGAGATCTTCCAAATTCAGAATCACCATGATCTTCATGAGATCTACCATCAGCCATTGTCTACAAACCACATGCCACAATAGGTTCCCAAAGGGAACAAGAAACACACACTTCTTAAGGTTGAGTGCAATCTGGTATCTTCGCAGGTATCCAGCATCAAGCATAAGCTTGCTACATGGTGCTTAACCAGCCCAAATACAGTCCAGTCATCAAAATAGACCTCCAAGAACTTATGAATATATTCCTTGATTGCCACAACAACCACACTCAGTTGTGAAGGTTGTATTTCTCCTATCCTCTGGTGCAATTTTGATTTGGTGGTACCCTGAGAACCCATCAGTGAAAGAATATGCTTCATGACCACCTACATTGTTCAACACTTCATCTGTGAACATAGTTTGGAATGGATCATGCACACCAGCGTCATTCAATTTTCTGAGATCCATGCATATTCATATCTCATCCACCACCATTGGGCTTACCCAATTGGATTCTTCCACAGACTCAGTGATGCCTGCCACGAGCATTTTGCCTAGTTCTACACGGACCTTCTCCTTATATTTCAGATTTAAGTGGTATGACCTCTGCTTAACTACTTTTGTGTTGGGCTTTAACATGATCTTCATTACCCCTAAATCTCTGATTATTCCTTTCAAATCTATAAACTTGGTCGGGAATAGGTCCTGATAGTCACAGAGTAATTTAGCGACCTTATCCATCATTGTGTCATCCCAATAGTCTTCGATCTTCATGAATTTGGGCTTTGCCTCTGTACCAATATTCACCTGCTTAGTCTTTACTGGCCCAGTTATGTCAAGGTTCTCAATCTATGGTCCTTGAACCTTGCAGTGGCCTTCCATCTCTGGAATGTTAATTTTCCATGGATCTTCATCCTCTTCTTCAACAATTACATTATAAAATTCCAATGCACAGCTCAGCTACGTAGCCCATTCAAGCTGTGCCAGCTCTAAAGGATCCTACAAAATCCTAAAGATGGCAGATTTTACTTCTTGTAGTGTTTCTTCAATACAGTCAAACCCATCCTCAAAACTGAAGGTCATCATGAACCCTTCATCTAGAATATCCCATTCATCAGTGCCATGGCGAAGCTCTATTTATATATACCAGTTCATTGGTATAACATCTAGACTATGACAAAATAGGTGCACTCATTCAAGTTGTGGCTTTTCTCCATATGCCTGTGCCCACTTGGTTAGATGCACGCATAGATCATCCCATCCATTGTACTTTCATGTCAATCACACCCTAGGCTTCCTAAATCATGTGCGCATAATTCTCCTACATTCGTACCAATCATCAAAGCTTCCTTTATGTGTACCCCACCATCTCACGGGTGTAGCTTGCAGTACCTAGTCCAAGGCCTAGAAGCGTTAATTTTCCTACACCTCCCTTTCAAATTTATCCAAAAGGTATCTATCTCACTTAAACCATCATAAGTAGGTAGATCTCTTACTTCTGTCGACATGCAGTGCAACGACTTGGTCATCATATTGCAATTCAGTGTAGTTACTTCATGTAACTGATTCTACCATCATTATATTTCCTCATCAGAATCAAAAGTACAGGAGCTCTCACGGTCCCATGCAATCCACCCATCCAGGGTGGGATTCACCCAGTCTTGCTCTCACACTATTATCTCGTAGATGTATTCCAAATCATCATCACTTTCATAGTCGTGGACCGACTCCGTATAGCGCAATCCTTCAACAGGGTCTAGGGGTACAATTACGCACAATGATTTCTTCTCAAAGATCATTTTGTGCTTCTTTATATTAATTACCCCATTCATGTCAGTGGCCCACTCAATTCTTTGGAGCACGAGGTAGGGATTTTTTTAATCAACAATCTCTCTCACTTCAAAATCCACCAGCGCGCTTGCTCCCTCAATATCCACAGTTTCTCCCTGCAACTGCCCCTTGGGTATAATTTTCTACTGGTTTTCCATCCTCAGCTAAATTGGAGACCACTGTAGTGCAGGTCTCCCCATTTGCTCCCATGTCTTTTTCGACAGAACATTCGCATCTGATCCCAAATCCAGGATGACTTGATCCATCTCATATTCCCCGATTTACGTGGTTAGTCTCATTTCACGTCCTATCCTTGTTTTATTTTTTCCGGTCTTCTGAACTATGCATGGTTCTCCTGGCACGGTTGTTATCGACATATTTCAAAACTTCAACCCCAAACTTATATGACGATAAACTATGTCTCATTAACCGCTAAAAGAGTTGTTTCATACCCTAAAAGAACATGGTCACCTGATTACATCATTCCCCAAAATTTATGCCTGAAAAACCATCCAAAAATGGCCTACACTGAACCATACTGACTGCTACACTAGCCAGGTGTGATGCATACTGAGTGGTACATTACTAAGGTGTGATGCATATTGATTAGGCATTCCATAGGGTGTGATGGTGAGGATGGACAAATGTCTGAGACAGTTTGCTAAGTGGATACTCATGGAATCTTCTAGAAACTTCTCCTATGACACTTGCCTCTCTGAATTCGCTTAGGGATGGGTAAGAGATCGAAGAAATCTCCAAGTGGAACTAGTTACAACAAGTAGAATGACACTAATTAAAAACCCCAGAGATGATTCACACCTTTGCACACATCTATAAATGGATCCCTCATCTAAGAGATCTAGAGGCTGGAATTTTTTGAATTGCAAGGAAGTGCTAATAGTTTGTATTTGATGAAAGAGAATTGTATTGTTGGTGTGATCTTACTATTTCATGAGGTGAAGAGGGATTGATGCTGGGAGGATGATGCTAGATTAGACAACTGGGTTGTAATTCTCCCTTCTATTTAATAGAGTTCTTCAAGTTTTCTTCCATATGATTGTGCAATCGTAAATGTTCTTATTTGTGAATGCTATTATATGTTCATTATACATCTGATTCTGTAATGCTTATGATATAATAGGTCAATATGCTTTGATGCTTCTTTGTTACTGTGTCTGTACAGGTACTCTCCAAGCAGGATAAGTACGGGGAGGAGTTGCAAGCTCTGTCAAGGGGGAGAGAGATCAAGCAAGGGAATAAGCGGAAGTTTCAAGTTGGTCTCTTTGTCTTTCTCTTATTTGTTATACATAGAAGAAATCGTGAATTTCTTTAAACTGTTGTTTCTAGGGTAGTTTCCAAACCTAGAGGGATAGTCGTTCGAATAGACACTAGTTTTCCCAGAAACAACGGCCCCAACACATCTTTTGATGAGTTCCTATAACCCTTTCACACCTTTACTATCGTGCAGTAACCTCATACAAGTTTCAAAGAATATTCTAAGCATAGACGGGTCCATTTACAGCTCCAGTTTATCTTTGTTTCTTGAAGTGGACGCATCAGCGAAGCTCTTCCTAGCTTCCATGAAGGTTTCCTGAGTGCGCTCCAAATCAAACTCAGCTTATTTCATCGGAGCTTTATGAACCCAAGTGTTATCTTTTGGTTATTTTCCTTTGTCATCTCCCATCATGATTCCACTTCGAAGCACAATGTTCATATTTGGATATTCCTCGCATGGCTCAGACCTCATCATCTACAGGTTTTGAGTCGGTGGAAGCAGTAGCTCTCCTTTGTCGCGTATTCTAGCTATTAGCGTAGGATAATATTCTATCTCGTGATCAAACAACATGCAATACAAACACGACAGACACGTTGGATTAGTGAAATCACGGGCATAGTATCTTGGCCCTCTGTAATTGTAGAAAATCAACTTTCCACAACCTCTACCAGGTCCTCCTCCACCTCGACCTCATCTGCGCCCCTGAAATCCTATTTGCAACATTCCTACATTCTGGTCAAGGGGCCGCGTTTTGGCCTTAACTCTGTAGGTGGGTGTTCTATCCATTATCAATTCATAACTTCTGACAGTGCACTGATCATGTCCCACTGACCTACAAAAGTTGAAGAACAACTGTTGCAAATTTTGCATATACTTCTGTAACAAATGGCAGTGGTCCGTGACATGTTTTCTAGCTATTTGACAGATCACACACCACAAAGCAGGTGTCGCACTAGGTCTTGCTTTCACTTCCAGCCTTAAAGGCAACGATCCTCCTCCTATGAGGTAATTCGTAAAAACTGGGTAGTGGTCTTTTTCATGACCCTGACCCTTGCATTTCACGCACCATACTTCTTCGCGCACTTCTGGTTGAACCGCCCTATCCTGTTTCAGACTCTGCATCTCAAGGCACAGATTCTTAAGCTATGCATGGATCTGCTGAACTCTTAGGTTAGGATCCTGTATCAGGGTATCATGTAGCCTCATCGCAATCTCTAAGGCAACTTCCTGAGTTATTATCCTGTACTGCGATAGCGCACTCCTTAAATGTGGTAGTAGCAAAGCTGCAAACAAATCATGATGTTGTCCATCCATCAGATTCATATTGGCTTCATGAATCATAAATTTCAGCTTCTAATCCAACTCCTAAGGAGGCTCGCCTGATAGCATCATGATCTCTTTGAATCCAATTATCGACTGTGCTTCAAACTTAGGCCTGTTAAATTATTAATTTAGCGTAGTTTGGATATCTGTGACTCCTACATTTGGATTATCATTGGTGTACTTAATATACTAGGTCAGCACGTGATCCTGCAAGGTGCTAACTAGTGTCGCTTTCTCTATATGGTCATTTTTAACTCCTTGCGCTTCCCATACAACCCTTACAACGAACCAGAATTGGTCTAGAAACTCATTTCCCAAACCTTTGAATACAAGCAACTTCATTGTCTTTATGGATAGAATGGTTATAGTAGACACCTTGGTCAGAAGGCTTTCCTTAAAGCTTCTAGAAATTTGGTTGTTCAAAAAGAGCCTAAAGAACGAGTCCCAGGGGTCCACCTACCTTTTGTCCAAGGGACCACTGATAAGATTGCTCGAGCTCTTAAGAGGCATAATGTTCCCATGACTTTAAAATGCTCAACACCATTCGTAAATCCCTCCAGTCAGTAAAGGATCCTATCGAACCTAAGGACATGAAGGGTGTTTATATTATTCCTTGTTCCTGTGGGACCCCCTATATTGGTGAGATGGGACGCTTTATTAATCAAAGGATTAATGAGCATGCTACTGACCTAAAGCACGAGAGATCTAAGTCTTCTGCACTAGCGAAGCATGCAGAGAAGACCAAGCATCATGTGTGTATTGAGGAGGCAAGGGTTATTGCAAGGGTGGCACAATTCCATCACCGAAAATTTAGGGAGGCAATTGAGATTGAAAGAAGACCAAGCAATCTCAATAGAGATAACAGCTGGAAGATTGGTAGTTGCTAGATCCTCGCCCTCTCTTCCTAGTTGTCACTTTCCCTTCCTCCCCTTCCTCTATTAGTATCCTTTTCTTGATTGTTTAGCCATATTTTCCTACTCCTCTTTGTAATTCTCCCTTGGTTTATGAGAATGTCGAATATTTTAATCGCAAGTTGATGTTCCCATCAGACATTTTTTGATTAATTAGTTACACAACCTTTGATAATAATACTATGATAACACTATTATATTAATCCTTACTAGTAATATCATCCCTGGATCTAGTCCCATTAGATGAACTAACCATTAATGATAATTATAATACTTTATTATAACTACAATAGTATAATAATAACTAAAATTTATATCCATACTATTAGTAAGTATACACGTCTAATTTGAACAATCTAGCTTAAACAATATAACAATAATTAATATTAATTTGATTATTATTAAATTCCTTGCTAATATCCCTAGGTCTATTAACTCTTATTCCAATTAGTTATATAAGCCATTAATAAGAATATTAATACTATTAATATATTATTAGTTTAGATTAAATCTTTCATTCACTAATAGTTATTATATAGATTAGGGTAATTATTCCCTAAATGAAATAGTGTTAACCCAAAATTCTTTTCTAAATGACTCTTGATTAATACTAAAACAATATTTTAACATAATAATGATATTATTATTATTATTAAACAATTTAAATGGTCAAATCTAGCCCTTTCTTGGTCAATTATAGTCATTTGTCCAGTCTAACCTAATATAGTCATTTTCATTCAAACCTAGCCATTGGACGATCTACTCTCCCTATTTAATTTGCAGCCAAGATCTGATTCTTCAACTTGTCCTGACTGTTAGTGTCGGTCTTGAAAGCCCTCCATCAGTGATCAAAAAGCTCTTTGCATTTGCATTAGTAGGTGTCTCATCAGTGTCAAATTTTGCACCCCGTTAGGCATGCTATAAACCTGATGGAGGAGCTGGTCTTTGTGCCCCTCTTGGCTTTGCTGGATCAGGTCATATCAGTTATTACAGTTTTTCAAGCTTGTCTTGATGTGTCTTATTTTCAAATTCCTAGGTCTAGGGTTTTGGTCATTTGTCTCTGCAAGGTCATGTCTCTGAAAATCCATGAGTACTCAGCAAGCCAGAGGGAGGTTAGTTAACATGTTTCTTCAATATTTTTATCTTGTACAGACAATTTTTACCTTGGATTTAAAAACTCTGTTTTTTAAAGCCCAAGGTCATTTTCTCAGTTTTCTAAATAAATGATGAAATTTCTAAGTTTTCAAAAAGACAAACTGTAACCCTGGTCCCCTTGCCAAGGTCCTTCAGATGATCTACCTGCAAAAAGAATCAAGTCAGAGCACTCAAAAAGTCAAATTCAGGATAAAGGAAATCAAAATCAGTATTTTTAAAAAAAGTGTCAAAAAGAAACCTTATAAAGTGGGTTTATGGATGAAATTTTTTCAAATGAAGTTTATAAAAAGATATGTGCCCTCCTTTCACTCTC